>JACCGJ010001523.1:34155-49510 GCA_013407085.1 Atriophallophorus winterbourni | reverse complement strand
TCCCCATGGTTACAAAAGGACATGACCTTGCTGCAACGCGTATACCACCGCGCTACAAAACTGGCGACCGGTCTATACAACAGGCCATACGAGGTGCGGATTGCAACACTAAACCTCTTTGACTTTTCATACCGTCGTCTCAGGGGTGACTTGATCCTGCTTTTCAACATTCTGCATACAGTGGATCACCCACTTGAACACCTGTTTCATCGGCAAGAAGCACGTGGTAGCAGATCGCATGGCTACAAGTTAATTATTCCACACTCCAGATCAAATTGTCGAATGTTTTTCTTCGCTGTCAGAGTCTGTTTTCTATGGAACTCCCTGCCCCCACATATCGTTTGCGCAACAAGCCTGAACATGTTCAAGACTGAACTTGACAAGTATATGTTGACCAAACTCAACCTTGCAACTGTATACACGTGCTGACTTTCCATATGTATAAAACATTTGTGTTGTTTTTTATGATTTCCCTATATTTTTAAACTGTGG
This sequence comes from Atriophallophorus winterbourni, assembly GCA_013407085.1. Classification (NCBI taxonomy): domain Eukaryota; kingdom Metazoa; phylum Platyhelminthes; class Trematoda; order Plagiorchiida; family Microphallidae; genus Atriophallophorus; species Atriophallophorus winterbourni. The sequence goes on along the minus strand of JACCGJ010001523.1, from coordinate 49,018 downwards.
TAACTGTAAAGTATTTGCTTTTTGGACCATTAAAACTTTGAATTACTTTGAATTACATATAAATGCGTATGTTTGCGTTGGTCTCATTCGTTTGCTCTCGAGGATGGGTGTACACCCCAAATCGTGATGATTGTCAGGAGAGCACCCTCCTAACGAATAAAACAAGCCGGATTACCTGATCGAAATAAGTTCGCAACGGAGAGAATTTGCTTTACATTGACCACAAACCCCCATCTTCACTAAATTCAAATTGTCTGACAAATAATTTCCACCGTTCCCATTATGGACGTTCCCACGATTATGATAACCGGTGGTCCAAACAACTCTGGATGCTGACATCAGCTGTTGGTTTCCAAAACCACGATGAAGCTACCGGTAACAGTTGACCAAATTCGAGAGGCAACCAAAGAAGAGCCCGTACTTCAAAAGAATGAATTTGAATATCACAAATACAGCTGGCCGGAAGCTGTGCAAGACCCAGAACTACAGCAATTCCGACGGCGTCAGCGTTCCCTTTCAATCGTGGATGATTATCTTGTGTCTTCGGATAGAGCGGTAATTCTGAAAAAACTCCGTTCGGCAGTTCTCTAACAATTTCACACAAGTCATCCCAGGATAAATAGTATGCAGGCACTAGGTCGCAGGTTCGTGTACTGGCCTCTTAATAATGCACACACTGAGTCCCTGGTTCGCTCGTGCTCTAAATGTCAATCAGCATTGAAATCACTCACAAAGTGTGAACTCCATTCATGGCCCACTCCCGTGAACCCTGGCCAAGAATTCACTTGGATTTCTCGGACTCATCGAATGGAATATCTTATCTCTTACCGGTTGACTCACACAGCAAACGGCCAGAGAGATTCCCCTCCATCAACGCAACAACTCGGAAAACAATTAGGAAGCTGCAAGGAACGTTCGCCCAACTTGGTTTTCGAAAGACATTGGTGACCGATAATGGAAGCCAATTCACGTCAAATAAGTTTGACTCATTTCGCCGACAACATGGAATGAAGCACATCCGCACACCTCCATACCATCCACAATCGAACGGACAGGTGGAGAGGTTTGTGAAAACTTTCAAACGAGCAATGCTCAAACCAACAGGGAGAGGTAATACGTAAGACGTTCTGCAGAATTTATCGACGTTCTACCGGATAACACCAAACTCCAACTTACGTGAAGCCATATCACCCGCAGAAGTAATGTCAAGAACAATCTTCAATCTCATGTGAACAAACAGAGTATTGTATGGCGATAAAAATCTCGAAATGGAAGCACAATACAATAGACACCACGTGCAAAACCCCGGAAATTCATGGTCGGACAAAATGTCTTCGCCAAGGATTACCATGGTGATAAGATCAGATGGACCGCAGTGATCGTTAGCAAGATCATGGGTCACGTTTGTAACGAAATAATGGTTGGAGAAGAAAAATGGGTACAACATGCAAACCAACTAAGGTTGTCAGATGAAAAATGGAATTCTCCAAGTACGCAAAATACTCCGTTGGATATCCTACTGGGTGAATTCAATATCAAAAACCAAGAACATGGAAGGCCAGCGGAAGAAGAACCCGCGCAAATTAATTCACCGGAATGCAGACCAAGAAGGCGGACCGATAGAAGACGTATTCCAGTAACTCACATGAAAGTGTATACAAAACTGACATCTTACCACAACTAAGCTCAAACGGGGAGATATTAGGAGGGCACCCTCCTAACGGATAAAACAAGCCGGATTTCCTGACCGAAATAATTCTGCAACGGAGAGAAGTTGCTGTTGGGTGAACCATGTTGTACGTTAACCACAAACCCCCATGTTCAATAAATTCAATTGTCTGACTCGCTCATGAGAACCAACTTGCACCGTTCCCACTATGCACTTTCCCACGATTATGGTGTACCCTCACACGTTCAATCTGTTGTTGCCATATAAATACAAACCATGTTGTGGGTCAAACGCACACATTGGGTGCTTGGACCTTGGGCTCCCGATCAACTTTTCTTTCCGGCACTTTTCTGTTTTCCTGACAGTTAGACTAAGAACAACGCATAGATTGATAAAACACAACGACTGCCTTTGCTGCAACATCGACGATACAGCCATCATAATAATGATCCCATGCTCCGAGGCGTTTCGAATGACGAAATAGTCAAAATCGGTAGGATCAACCATTCCTGCTGCTCTCTAATCGGTTGTTAGTGTCCCGAATGTTCTATGCCCAACAGCAGAGACCAGCATCTACTTTTCTCTAGCTTGGAGTTCAGACTGCAACTGACCTCTGACGTGACCAGTCAAGAGAAAGAGCTACCAAGCTCGTAGGCTACAGGTAGAGCTTTCATCTATATATTTTGAAAACGTGTTTTCACTGCAAATGCAGCCTGTACATATGTCAATTTCCTAATTTTAACTCTCCATAGAGTATATCTCTCATCTTGGACACAACCAAGCTACCATGGGCAGCACTCCCATATTAGGGTTGTCATAATCTGCAGATTAGCTTTTGAAAACGTTTCTATATTTGCTAGCTTGTCCATCCATGAAATTTTCAATATTCGTCGGTTGAGATGTAAATAAAATGCATTCAGTTTCTGTAATTGGTCCAGTTTTCACTACCATAACGTCAAGCATTTTGTCCCTATCATCATTTTTGTCTTCACGGTCATCTTGCGGTTGCCGCAGACACTAGAATTGAAACTGATGTTGATGCTAAGTTCGACATCTATTATTGATAATTCCAGAAAATAAGCTCAATTTTTAAATTTTGTATCCTGCCGTCACACGGGGATCGCAAAACTTTCATTTATTCAGTTTATAATCATTCTACAAGAGCACTTGTAAATTTCTGCATTACACTATTCTTAACATTTTAACAAATATTCCTCCAACGCTTGGAAAGAGACACGTGAACGTGGCATTTTTAAGTAAAATAAGTAACGTTTCGTAAATTGCATTTTTCACCAATTAGTTAATGGGACTGCAATGAGAATAGTGAAAATCTGATTGGTCTAATAAAGAGTCAATTTTCACATTTTAACTGATAACGATAATGGGCCGTTTAGTCAAGTAAGCGTTTGCTGTGTGCATTCATGTGAATTAGTCCGAATAGACGAGTTCGAACATTTGTAATGACGGTCCTGCGAAAGGAAACACTACCACCAGAGGCCTATATCCCAATGATAACCATCGTCAGTTTGGGAATCTATTTGAACGGATTCGCCATATTTGCATTGACACGCGTTCATCTCGGTTCGAAGCTTACAAAGACGTTGTTACTCACCGGTGGAGTTTTTGCAGTTTTATGCTGCGGGGCAGTGATCTATTCGCTCGTGCCCTCGACCGGTATTATTACGAATATCACCGCTTTGAATTTCCTCAGTTGTTATTTCGTGTCGACGGCATTTTACGTGTATTTTACAATCACGTTGGTTATGTCCGACTTGATGTGTTTATCGCTAGACCGATTTTGGGCAGTCTACTATCCGCATTCGTACAAAGCACATTTGCGAATTCAACTATGCCTGTCTTATTGTTTCATTCTAGTTTACTCCATCGGGACAAATTTGCCCAGCGTGTTTCAAGTATATTACGATGAAATTCTCGGCTGTGTTTTTAAGAACGAGTCTTTTGTTTACCTGGTTAACGATGTAAACATTGTATTCACCTACATTTTCCCCGTCCTTTTGATGTCAGTCTTGCATATCATGAATGTCAGACGTCTTCGATCTTTGATGAACCACAATTCTGCTACAGTCGTTGAAAACCGAAGAGGGAATGATGTATCGTCGGGAGTAGAACGCGAAGTCAACTCAACTACGTTGCAAATCAATAAGTTTTCAAATGACGCAAGAACAGATTCTATCACCAATGCCATGTCAGTTAGTACAATCGGATTCATTATCGTGATTTCCATCAAGGAGATACCCGGTTTTATTCTGGGCATCCTGCATTCAGTGAATATTGTGAACTTCCGCAATGATTCATTGGCACAGTTGTACTACAACTTTATTTGTGGTATCGCATCTACTTTATTTCCACTGACACAGTTTTACGGAGTGAAAACCTTACGCGAATGGAGTTCGAAGCATATCACCAAATGGTGGAATGGATTAAAATCTAATTTTAATAAAATTCGCACAAGGAAATCTTAGCCTGGATTGCATTCACGAGTCAATACAATAGACAGTCCGTTTGTTTCATGATCTCAATTCCAAGTTTCTTCACATTGACAGCATTCGTATTATCATAAATATTATGTGATAAAATCATCTATTTCGCCCGACACATTTGTAATTGAATTTTTAATGTTGTTTGGTATCGCATGGTTCTGTTCCACTTCAAACTATTCTTTTACTGCTTATTTTTCACGAAAAACAATTTCATTTGCATGTGATTCAACAGGATGCTCGTGTCAGCATCTTGATTATCATTCAACTACTGTTTAAAGACATGTGGGTCGAGATAGTAGTGTCCTTACCAATGGCAATGCATTCAAATACGGATTTTTTTTATTTTTTAGCCAAAGTTATCATTTTAAACGAATGCGAGAGCGCGTTTGTCAAATTAGATTTTTAAAGTTCAGTTATACAGTGAAAATAAAGCGTAGAAATACCAAAAATTAATCGAATTATGTATTGTGGTGTTCAATACTCCCACAGTTATAACCCGGAACTGGTTTCTGTCTGTTTGATGTCATCTGGTGGAGACTGTTGTGTTAAGGTCTGAGAGACTTGAAACTGTGAACAAGTGTTTAACAAAGTTACACTTGGAAGCAACTATTCACTGGGTTCGGTACAACGAACCCCGATGTTTAACTGCAGAATCACAAAGCGATTCTTAGTCAAATGTATAAAATAACCACTGTTTAGTGGTGCTTACAATTGAGTTCTCTCACTTAGAAGAAAGATTGACATTTAAATGCTGCAGGGTATGTGAGTAATTTTAATCAAGTCATTTCCAGTTATTTTCATTTCAATCAAATTTACAAGCAACAATTGATTGCCCATCAAGTAGTTGGTTGAAAATGAAATCAGAACAAAATTGTTTGTCTGCTTAACCATTTTTTCTTCATTTCCTTTAGTTACGACACGGTAAAGGATACATCAGAATTTATGTGACTACTAATCAGTATCAAGTCATTTGAACTATTCACAAAGTTGATCGCGACGGTCCATAAGGGAAGCACTGGAATCTAGTTTCTCTCTTATTAGAGCTCATCAGCAGTAAACATACTCTGCCTAGTGTGGGATTTGTACCCCTGACCATAACCATTGTAGTCCCACGCATTATGACCGTACACCGTTTGACCGATCGCAATTATGTATTCATGAATCGTTCTCGAGACTGACGTGTTTGAATAGCTTTGTCTTCCCGACCAGTCGTGGAGGAGCTAACAACATTCTTTGTGTTCGTCCAAACGATCTGTTCTCCATGTCAGGTCTTCCCATCGGATCCAGTGAAAAGAATGTACTCGAGGTCTTCGTAGCCAAGCTCAATAGTCTGGAAGAAACAATAATTTATAAAACCTTTTTCTGTATGACGCGTACCTCGAATTTCTTCTGGCTTTGAAGGGCATGTAAAGGCCACTTACTCAAACGAGAAGAGGGCAAGGTAAGAATGGGCAAATTGAAACCAGTGTCCTCTGGCGGATTTTTTTATGTCAAGCAGATTTAATTATTCATTTAGAGAAACAAACTTTGATCTAAAACTCTTCGTTGATTTTAGTAAGTAATCATACAAAGAGATTTTCCGTTATCGGATAGCTTATGCAAAACCCCTTCTTTCTGTCAAATCACCGGGGTTTTACGCGCTGCAGTTGAGTTGTATTCAAACGTCGCAAACAAATTTATTTCAACCGTATTGGGTTTTGACTGAGGTAAAACGTTCGAACGAATACCTAACCTCAGATCTCATTTAAAATGTCAACAACAATTGATTAAGTGACGCAACAAATTCTCACAGTTGTAATTCCAATTATCGATAAAACCAGGCTTTGATTTGAAGGATATGTAGGGGACTATCTGGGCTTTTTGTTCGCGTCCAAAATGAAAATGCAACGCATTTTCAATGTCCTCTGGCAATGACATATCCTTGCTTGAAAACCTGTTCTTGGCCAGATATGTGCACGTAATTAACGACGGTTTCTAGGACGGTATCCAGTGGCATGGCTTCCGGCAATAATTGAGAATGTAGATGCCGCGGAACCTCAAACGGTTTGCTTTTTTCAAAAATAACAGATATAGCAGACTGGTTTATTTTCATGCATCAATGAAATAGATTATTAATACTACAGTGAAGACATTCAGGTAGAAGTGATCGTCTCAATTTTCATGAATTATTTACTTCAGAAATATTCAACGAAACATTTTATGGCATTTCACGATAGAAAATCAGGTAATTATTTGTGTAGACCCTGTTTGTCTTTCGATGACAATGAATGATAAGTGCGATGTTCGAACGTTTACCGGTTTATCAAAGATTTTAAAATCTATTTCGTGAAACCTACTAATAATTATTCCTCAGTAGTCTATATTCGTGAGGGCAGCAGTATATATGCTCAATTCGTTCCTGGAAATATTTTTGAATGAAGCCGCTCAGAACATTCTGGGTTACCAGTTCGCTTGCATGATTATATTTTCTTCATATTAATAGTTAGATACAGTAAATAATATATTCCTAATTAATAATCCATCCACCAACTTTAATTAAGGTGCCATCAACATTTTAGGGTAAGGTTAGAGATGTCATAACACATGGACAAAGCCAAAAGTATATCGTCTATTCGTATGACATCTTATGTTTTCACTTAATTCTTCACGAGCAACTTTAATGAAGGTTGGCTAGTAATGTGATTAAATCACGTTAATGTGCCTGAATAAGTTGGTGTATATTAACTATTTTAACTTTTTATTTAACAACATATTACTTTTCAAAATTCAAGATAGTTCATAAAAAATGAAATCGTTGTATCCATTTATAAGGATAGACGAATAAAATTCAAATATTCACAATTTTATATTTCGACCCATGTGGTTCAAAAAAGAAGAAAAAATAATTCCAAATTTGAAATGGAGATGGTATATGTCAGCCGAAAAAGTATGATCAGATAAATGGGTTTTCACGTATGTATAACGGAGGCCTGAACATTTTTAATTTAACATGAAATTTCGTAATTTTTCATTGAAAAATCATTTCAGTCAGAGTCGAAACAATTTCTAATGGTAAACTTTTCCAGAGTAAGCATACGCGACTTTAATAAATGTTCCTACGACTGTCTACGCGTGATTTTGGTATTTGGAGGGTGAAATCAAGATAACATATAAGGAGACTTCAAGCAAATTTGAATAGGTGCCTAGTAGTGTGTGATGAATTAGTGATTAATTTGTTGGTCAGGATTATGTCACCTCGGATGCGCCTGCGCTCGAGAGTGCTCAATCCGATTCTAGCTAACCGCACCCTAAATGATAAGTTATACAATGTGTTAGCCAATTTGCTTGCTCTATGATTAACTGCACAAGCAACGGGATGTCTTCTTCCAACCATGTTGAAGAAGAAGAATGACTTTATTCGTATTCACGAATTTTCAGCAATAGATTAATTTCTCCACATAATACCAATAAAAATATATGTATAGACTTGCGCCGTATATTCCGTATATTGCGTACCTTTGCTAAAAATTGGTAATTGATATGGCCGAAAATTGGGTTTGATTAGTAAGCTGCATACATGCCTATAACATTCCACCCACTGCAGACGTTTTTCAAACCGCTCCATACCCATAAAAACAAGAGTTTTCTCTGATCTACTCAAACCAAGTGTTCGAATGTCACATGAGTGAGAGAACAGGAGGGGCTAAACAATGGGCCATATTTTTCATTTGAGGAAATTGAAAGTCAGCTTGTTGCGAATTTACCACTGATGCGGCTTACTTGTGGTGCCTGCATAACTAGGCAATCCCTAACGGCTTTATATTGGGGGGAGATAGTTTATTCTTGATGTTTTGCGACTACTTATGAGTAGCGAGTCCTTCGAAATTTTCACAAAATTGATTAAAACGGTTCACATTGGAAGCACTGGACTCCAGTTTCGCCTTCATTTGAGCTCAGCAGTAGTGCATATCCTGTCTTCGGTCTGATTTAAACCCAGGACTATCAACTTTGTAGTCCCACGCCTTATGGCCTGCGCTACCGTCCACCGTTTGAGCGATCGCGATTAATCATCGAAAGTTCACATCATCAGTGCTAAGAATAACTTTACCCCGCATAGAATGAGGTAGATCATTTATAAGTATCGGGCACAGGAATGGTACCGATCCTTATATCAATCCGCTCGTGGCTTTGATAGCTCGACAAAACTTGTCATCAATTCTGACTTTCGTTATACGTTCAAACTGATAACCTATGAATCAAGCAAGCAGAATTCCAGCGATATCGATATCCCGCGGATAATTTGTATTGAAAACGCTGCGCATTGGTATATAAATAGTTAAAGTTGAGTTTGGTATGTAGTGATGGCGTTTTAATGATGTCTGTTGTTCCAACTCAGCGAGAGCCAGATTTTTGTTGCTTCCGTGAACACGGCTGTGTTTCAGCTTGTGTTGCTGAGGCTGCTTCTCGAGTGCTTATTCAGACAACACTAGGGATAAATCTCCGGTGTTGTCGCGAAGTTATTGGCCTCTTTCGGTCGATGTCAACCATGGATGTACATCACAATCACATGAAGTTTCATGCTGTACAGCTTTTCGAATAACTAAACAGTCCGACTCGGGAGAACAATCTATCCCGCAGAGCTTGCAACAATAGGCAGAACTCGGTCGCATGGCGTCGGTTGCACGCCGGTGGTGTGATCAGCGTTCAGCAGCCAGGAGCTCTATCTGCTCCTCCACAGCTTGCAGACGACGCTTTACATAATTGTCAACATCAAGTTCTTCCCAACTCGTGGGGTCAATGCCAAGAGCTTTCATATCTCTTTTGCAAACGTCTTTGTATCGCAAGTGAGGTGCGGCTCGCAAAGTAACTTCTACGAAATCCATCATTGCACTTGTTAGAAAAGTTATTCTCAAAGGATTTGGTCCATCACCCTTATAATTTTGTGACCTGGGTATATTGCCTGTATTCAACACAACAAACTTCCAGGTCCCCACCGTATTGGGGACGTAGATGTATTTAATATCATGTTGTTGTTTACCAAACTTTAGCATATTGTTAACCTCTGAGATGCGTAGAAGGATTAAACTGCAATTATTACTTTAGTCACGAACACTTAGACGTTATACCCCTTCCCACGAAAATATGTCGGCGTAGATGGGAGTTTTGCATCCAGGAAACTCACGTAGCAAGTAAGAATTTAGAAAAACAGTTTTTTTCTTCTTCTTACTTAGTGCCATTTTCAGTAAGCGTGATTCAACTAAGCGAAGAACTTGGGTAATGAACCAAACGTGTAATTGCTGTAGGTGTGATATTTTTCGAATCCATCATAGACCAGGAGTTGGATAATTGTTCTAAGTCATGTCTCTATCTATTCACATAAAAGTCTCCCGCTGGATTCCTGTATGCTAATGCAGGTTACGCAGAGATTTTTGAGGACTTTTGCGTTGTGCATTTTTGTTTTACGTGAACATTTAGATAAGCGGACGCTTTAACTTTTTAAGACTTTAGTGAGATAGATTTTCAATCAGATATACCGTTAACGGCTGCTTTTGTGAAGGCGATCTTGGTAAGGAGCTTGTTACTTAGTACTGTCGGGCACATTTGTAAAATCTGTGCGTTCGCGTGGAATGATATGCGAAATGAGCTATTTTTCCTGGTCTGCGTTAGTAACAATGTTATCAGAATTTTCGAAAGCTGTACAGATAAACTTGAACTTTTGTGTTGTAACCAGAGTCTCTATTGATACCTTCTATGTTTACATGTTAAGCTCTGATATCAACATGCGATCATTTAGGATACTTTGTTGGACATTTGTTTAAACAGGTGAACCTTCGTTTAGTTTCTTTCGAGAAGTTTTACATAGACAACATACGACACTAATCTTTTCATTATTCATGAGCGTTAGCACCACTTGAGTCAATGATTTGTCACGTTTCACGTATCAAGTTTGACCTTACTACTCACTACGTTTTCACAATACGACGCCTGTTTCACGAACTGCCGATACGAGCAACACTTTACTTTTTTAGATTGATTCATTGTACGAGGTCAACCACAAATACAAATGAAACAAGAAAAATCGATTCAAGGTAATTTAAGGTTTTTATTGGTCTAAAAAGCAACAAGCTTAACAACAACCATAGTATAGTAAAACTGAAATGTAAGTGTACAAACAAGATAAAGAATTAGATTAAGCAGTATATAAATGTTCGGGAAACGAATAACTCAATAAAAATTCATTTAATTTCATTTTAAATTCATGCAAGCTAGTGAAGTGAACAACGGTAGAAGGTAAAATGTTCCCAGTAAAACAGGCACAGACAAAAAAACCCTCGGATGCTGAGAAATAGTCTTGTTGAACGGTGATAGATTCGCTGTATAAGTTCAACATCCTTCTTGAGCCACAGAGACCATGACTGCACACCGTATTCCATGACTGGTCTCAAATATGTATTCGTGATCATTCGTAATATCTTGGCCGAAAATTTCCCAAAATACCCGTTTGAGTAGATTTAGAACACTTGTTGCTTTTTTAAAGGCACTGATAGTTTGAAGTGAGGTTTTTAAACTGAAGCATATCCAGACACCCAAAACGTTTTCTTCACTGCAATTTTCAAGGACATGTGAACCTATATGGTATGCGAACTCTACTCGATTCCCACATTCATGATCTTGAATTGGGACGGCAGTTTGTTCTCCGACGACCATCAAGATCTTATTGTAATAGCAGACAGTCTTCTGTGCTACGGATGCAACGCCATATCTTTATCTCATACGCAAATAACGAAATGCTACATCGCACAATTTCCGGTACTTCATTGACATAAACCAGAAAGAGGATCGAATCAAGGACTGAACCTGGGGGAATTCCGATAGTTGCTGCGATTGGTTTTGATAATGCACCGTCAACACGTACCTGGGTAGTGTAGGTAGACATTTAGCCAATTCAACAACTTTCCAGTGATACCAAGCTCCTGCAGTAGTAGGGAATGGTTAACCCGAACAAATGCTTTTGAGATATCTAAGTAGCAGGCGTGTATTACTTCTCCTTTATCTACCGACTTTGTCCAATCATCAAGCGTTATTAGTAAATTAGATAAACAGGAATAATTCTGTCTAAATCCATTCTCTTTCCTTGAAAGTAACTGATTATTTTCAAGTAATTTTGAAATCACAGGTAACAGAGTAACGGGTCGGTAATTAGAAACATCGGAGCGATTTCCACCTTTAGAAATAGGAGAAATTATTCCGCGTTTCCAATCTGTAGGAATCTCTCCATTTGTCAGTGTTTTTTTGAATAGGTATGTGAGTGGTTGGTATAGCAAATTCGCACATTGCTTCAATATTAGCGGGGTTATTCAACCGGCCCCACGAGACTTTCCGGTTTTAAGACTAAATAATGCTTGAAGGACGCTTTTCCACGTGACATTTATTTCACTCATGGCAACCGTAGTTGAAATTGTTTGATTTGGGATGTTTATTGCATGTTCTTTCGGGTTGATTACAGATGAATAAAACGCGCCTAAAGCTTCAGCAGTTTCTGCTGCAGTTGTTTTTGGTCCAGCTTACGTGTTCACGGACGCAACTCCAGCTTTCACCTTAGCTTGATTGTTAGACATACGATAAATTATTTTAGGGTTTAGCTCCATCATGCGTGATAACAGTTCTTGGAAGTACAACTTGTCTTGGATGACAAATTTGCTAACTTTGTTCCGCAGTAAGCGGAATGTTTCTCAGGTATCTGATTATGGGTTTTGCCGATGGTGTCACAAAGCAATATTTCGTACCTTTAAACACATACGAGTTCGGCTTCTAAGTTCAAATTTGAGGTTCATTTTGAAGACAACTTTGGAGCTCACTTTGATTGAATTCTTGAGATTAGATATTAGCCATATCCAAAACTCATGTGCGTTGCTGATTTCCTTATTGGCAGTTAACCGTGTTTTTAAGAGCATCACTAAAAGCCATAATGTTGATCCGCCTAACTGTTTTACGGGCATCATTTGTTCTTATAGCTTCAAACAGATGGTCAAACTGGATGACGACGTGATCACTTAGTCCCAGTGGACTTTCGTAAGCAACGATATCAATGTCGTGTTCATCGCTTGTCAGAACGAGATCCAAGAGTAAAGGTAAATCGGTTCCGCGTTATCGAGTAGTACATGAAATGTGGTTATAAGGAGGAATATCGTTCAACAACTCACTGAACGAGGAAGTGTTCTGGGTGAATGGTAATGCTCTGCAGATTCAGTAAATTGAAGTCACCCATAATTAAAAATTCACAAGTGAATCTGAAAATAACCATGCGAATTATACAGAATAGGGTCAGATTTTAAGTTAACTGTGCAGACGGTGGGCGACATGCTACTGCCAAAACACAGTCTTCGCCATTAGCTAATCGGACTGAACACCAGAGTGTATCCCGTAACACGATGTCTGGATCCGTACTCTCACGGCACAGAAGGTTTTGTCTATAATACAAAGCTACTCCTCCTCCTCTGGTTTCACGGTCATTGCTAATTAGTAACGTCGACTAATTCTAGTTCATGATTTGTTTGGTGAGTCTGCAGCAGACAATAACGAATACTTCGCTTTGGGATTTAAAGCGAAGCGAAGTTGCGAAGCGAGCGAACCTTCTTATAAATATACAAAAATCACACAATGATTGGACGAAAAGTAAAACAAGTTACATCCGAAAGTGGCGAAGCTGGAATAATCTAACCGCACGTCACCTATTGCTTTGAATCGATTTTTATGTCAACAAGACAGATTGAACATATGCGACAATAATTTAACGGTCGATGCAGTTGGGAAAATAATTATTAGAGAATCAACTTTTATTTCATACCTAATTTATACCTTTGCCTTTTTATTTTTTTTAAACTTACCTTGGCCGGTTTTACTTGCAATAGATTAATGTGAATAAGCGATGTGCGAAGTTCAGTTCATCTAGACTTCGCTTAGATAGATTGGCATCCTAGGTTTACTAATGTCTTTTCTATACTGAAGACTATGATGGATACAATGGTACTTCAACTGGTCCTATCCTGTGAGTATCAGTCTTGGTCTAACGATAGTTCTACACGAGACAAACGGTTGCCAATATGTAATACATTTACTTTGAGGTAGTTCAATTCAAATCATTAAGCAATAAATCTTAAATATCTAATAATATCAGCTTAGATGTATAAAGCACATAATTAGAGCGAAGGATATCCTTTTCCTTATTTAACATCAAGCTCTACAATACGTGCATATAAAATAAAAAAATGAATCGTTCAACTTCAAAACTTAAATTCGAAAAAAGACTCAATGCAACGTGATATGCTAGAACTGGTTCGTTGATATTCATGTTGGCCATGGCAATGAGATATCGTGAACAAATCGTTTCTGGACACATAAGTTGGGCAGAAAGATTTTGATCGCTATCACCTCAGCGCTTCCCCAAATGTACAACCAACCAACAATTCGTAACGCGTTTCGGGAAATCGCGTAGACCACCGGGAACACATCCTCTGGTTTCTTTCTGCCAGGTGGAGCAGGTAGGTCAGAATTGAATTGTTTTCATTCTTACAACAACTTTTGTTCAACCAACTCAGGCGGTGTTCAACCATTCACCTTCTCAGTTTCCGCACAAATGTCCACATTTGTTTTTAGGCCATATTTCAATAGTTTTGTATTAGTTTCCGAATTGGCATATATTACCAGCACACAAATTCCATGAATGTAATCAACAAATATTTCCAGTTCAATTATGTCAAAAAATCATTTGTTCCGGGTAATGATCAGTGCTCGATTCAAAATATGCGCGATATAATTTGCTGAAAGGAATGTGGTGTATGTGTGCGTGATGGAAACGCAAATCAGAACATTGTGCGTTATTTTATCGAAGAATAATATTCAGATTTCGGTCTCTAAAATTGTTGAAACACTTGCCGGGGAAAATTTTCAATGATAGCTCTCGACTAAAGTTGATCACTAAGGTTATGTAATGCACAAAATAAAAAATACACCCTTTGTGATTTGGAAGAAAAAATCCATCTGACCCCTTTATCGATATCTATAATCTTGTGGTACCTTATGCCATGTCAAACCCTTTCAATGATAAAACATGTAAGCTAAGCCAGTGATAACTTTATTAGAATCTCAGACACTTTTGTATATATATATGTACATAAAAGTAAAGAATTAGTTTAATAGAATAATCATGTCTATCATCGCAAAATCTTATACATAGCCCGATAACTTGTGCGTGAGTCCTCACGTGATCAGAAAGACGAATTGATATTGATAGGGTGGTAAGTGTTGGGGCATAAAATAATATCCTGAGAATTCGCATGTGAATATTTGGGATAAATAATTGGTACAATCTCCGTCTTGTTAATGTTCAATAATCGCAGTTGTGTTTTCTGTGAAACTTCATTCGAGTAATTTTACACGCGTTGGTGCCCGTACATCTGAGTGAAAAATAAAATCAGGAAAGTTAACCGTTTTCACAAGCGATTCGAATTAGCTCGTATTAAGTGAAAATGCATCGCATACTACACCGCAGAAATGAATTGAGTAACTGATTGTAATAAGTAATAGTAATAGTAAGAAACAGTATTAATCATGCTACATAGCAACAAATATTGTTTAATATTTTATTGTTTTTTGAGTTTTTCTAACATTTTTACTCCGGCAAACCCTTACAGTCTTCTTGGTGTGCTGAGCA
>JACCGJ010001523.1:0-26386 GCA_013407085.1 Atriophallophorus winterbourni | reverse complement strand
GTGCCTCCCTCTCATTGTCTAGTCGAAGCGAACAACCTTGAACTTTCTCTGTCTAGCCGAACTCAATGCTGAAGAATATCGATTGTCCGTAGGGGAAGTGGGTTGAAGGCGTAGACTAGGAGTGTGTTGGGACAACTGTAGATCAATGAACCAAAAGCGTATCGTATTTGAATTTAACGGAATTGATGAATCATAACAATAATCATCAATGGCGTATGAAATGGGTTTTTTTAGGATTCGAGGATTCAAGGATTTATGGTTGAAAATGATAATACTGTACAACACCACAGGATTACTGTATGAATGAAAATGTGAAACATATAATAGTATGCAAGGAATAGAGGCTCGCGAATGTGTAAATTCAATTTCGCTTTAAACACTGCCAGGCAAGGAGATTCCACCACATGTTGGGGTAGGGAATTACAAAGAAATATAGCACAAAACTGCATTTGTGTATGTAACTTTCGTGGTTGATATTACTTGGGGTTAATTGAAATTTAGCAACATTTACGTTTGAACAAACTGCTGGCCATTTCAGGTGTTTCTGGTGTTTCTGGCTGCTTGTCGTCGTCAGGTGGAGACCGTAAGACTAGGTTGAGTGCTTGACAAGGCAACAGTATGTGATTCTGTGTTTGAACACCGTGGTTCGTTGTACGAACCCTATGCAACAGTGGCATTCAAGTATAACATTATTTACCGTTTATCCACTGTTTCAAGGCTCACTGAGACTAATATTACTGTCTCTACCTGATGACGGCACACTGCCAGAAACCGGTAGTGGTGTTTAATTTCAGAGGATGTGAGCAACACATCACTTTGGTCATCCATAAGCGCCTTGGGTACTTTACCAGGTATCACAATGGGATTCAGTGTTTGAACACCGTTGTTCGTTGTACAAACCCTGTGTAACAGTGGCATTCAATTATAACTTTGGTTTGCAATAAATTAGGAAAGTATTAAAAAAACTCACAAATAACTATGAGCGGAAAATTGTCATCATATTACGTGCTGGGATGGTTGGAATAAGTCGTTACCTTTGGCAACGAATTAGAGATTGTACTCAAAAAACCATTAACTGACGCAGTCATCAATTTTATTCCGATCAAACAGTTTTAGCCGTAAAATGTAAACTCAGTCAACATTTCCTTCACACATACATCACAACCGGATTTGTATGGTTCGCACTCATCAGGTACGGACAGTATACTGAGAATCCACATGCATATTGAACCAAGATGTTTACGTTATCCAGGGAAACAAACAGTTTTTACGAAAGGATTATACGAATGTTCGGAGGAATATCATAGCTATACCATGAAAATCAAAACTTCATTTGTGTTACAGCTATTCAATTGTTCGATTACGTGTCATTTCCTCGGACACCTGAATCATGATAATATAAACGTGAAATCTCACATTCAATTGGATCGATTTTGGTCACGTGGCATGATTCGAACGGCAATAATTCCAGATTAGCTGCATTGCCATTTGGAGCTCAGGCTAATTTAATTGGTGAATACACGGTCGAAAGCTAACGAAGCTCACAAGCCCTAAATAGTTCTCTGATTTAAATGTTTGTTTGAAGAAATTTTTCGTTGATTAAATATGCAACGAAAGGTTCATTGGAATCCCGGCAGTCAGTTTTTGAGTATAATTGGTTTTTTCGAGAAATGGCTGCTTAGCATCATGGATTCAAGGATTTATGGTTAAAAAGTCCCTACCTTGCAACATCGCAGGATTACGGTTTGACAATCAATACGGGAACTTGAGACGTAAAGGGATAAGTTATGTTCGCGTGTCACTTTCTCATCACACACCTCAAACAAGTGTCTTAGTTGATGTCCTTTGGTAGATACAATTCTATCGCGCCGTATCCTTCTTGGGTAAAATCATATGGACCCAGACTTCGCAATCTTTCGGTGTACGGAACATTGCGAAGACCCATCGCTAACTTTGTTGCTCTGTGATAGATTTTATCAAAGAGAGCAATATCTCTCCGCAGCCGAAGAGACCATACCTCTATCACACACAGCGAGATTCTTCAAAATATTCTTCGAACGATTCCTAACAATCTGTTGGCCCGTCGAGATATATTCTGGCAGTGCACTGTGCTCTTCAAGTTACCGCTAATCCACACTCCAAGATCTTTTTCTAACGAGCTCCATTCTATGTTTTCAGTTCCCAATCGATATGTCCAAGGAAGATTCTTGCCAAGATGGAGAATCTTACATTTCTGTATGTTGAATGACTTGTTTTTCATGGCCGCCCAATTTGGCACGCTATTCATAACCCTTTGCAGTTTCTCACAGTCATCTGCAGAACTAATCGGCGTCCAAATTTTCATATCATCCGCGAACAGGACCATTTTAGAAAATATGAGAGGAGGTAAATCGTTTATGTATAACAGAAAGAGGACGGGCCTAACTCAGATCCTTGTGGGACTCCACTCGTGGTTTTGAACCTTTGTGATAGCACTCCGTTAACTTTAACTCCGGCGTCTCGATCTGACAAATAGTCAAACAACCATGAGAGAAGTGGCTCACATATTCCTGAACGCATCAGTTTTTGGAAAAGCAGATGATTGACTCTGTCAAAAGCTTTAGAAATGTCTAGGTAACAGACGTGGATGCAAGAACTTCTATCTTTCGTCCAGTCGTCTAATGCTATGAGAAGATTTGTGAGACAGGATCGGTGAGATCGAGATCCATGCTGCGCTGGTGAAAACAAATTAAGTGATTCAAAGCGTGCGATCATTTTTCTGAGACTATGCGTTCCATGACCTTACCAATATCAGGTAATAGTGTGACGGGACGAAAATTTGCAGCGTCAGATCAGCAGCTGCCTTTGAAGATAGGTTTAATCACGCCGGACTTCAAATCTTTTGGTACCACTAACTTAAGCAGTGAATAGTTAGACAGGCTGGAAAGCGGTTCACAAATCTGACGATGACAGAGCCAGAGTACATCCGTTGTGATGCCATGCGTACCTGGGAATATTCTTACATTAAGTTTAAGCAATTGACTTCCGACAATCTCTGTGTTTATCCACATTCCGCCCAATGATTCGATTCCAGAGTCGCCTAAATACTCACAACGTTCACACTAAAACTTTTGGCATGAACTCTTTAGACTAATAAATCGTGAGAGCATTTGCGGTTTCCGACGCGTTCATAGAAGACAAAAAAAACCTCGTTCGACTTTCGCTTTCGCGTTTATGATTTTTAAAGTAAGTTAAATTTGCATTCCAATTTTGGCAGCAGCCTTAATTGTTGCGCTTCTTTATCCTCTCAAATAATTGAAGTCTTTTTGTTGCATTAAATGCGAAAATCAGAAGTATTGTTAGTTTTATGCTGCATCTACGCTGCTCGCTTCAGCGCTATCCACTTTTAATTTCTGCTGCGGGCAACAAAACGAAGTTCATGTTCGGATCTTTTAGGAACGATCTGTAAGTTCTCGTCAAACTTCCGTTTCAGATAATTTAAAGTTCGTTGAATTGCGAGTCATGGCTTATGTGGTCCTTCTGCCAATTCTGAATATGCGCGAGCGATTTACTCAGGGCCAATTTGTCTACCCGACGAACCACCCCATTCAGAGCAAGCGATTTGTGAGTACTACAAACATAGTTGAACAAGAGTAACGAATGGTCACTAAGACACAGCGGAGCCTGTAATCCGATCGTTTCGACAAATTGTTCTTCAGATGTTAACACCAAATCCAAGACGGAGGGGCGGTCAGAACCTCTTCACCGAGTGCTTTCGTGAACAAGGTTTTATAAAAGGACAGAATCTAGCACCTCTCTAAATCGGTATTCGAGCTTTTGTGGGGAGTAAACGTCCCTGAGATAAAGGAAGGCAGGTTAAAATCACCCATAATAAGTATTGTTGCTCGCTGAGTACGAGTCAAGCGCTGAAGCACTTGGATCAACCTTTCGTTGTACAATTCCGTAGATGAAAGAGACCGGTAGACCACAATAATCATGCAAACTCCACCAGATATTAGCGCTAAAGAACACCAAATTGTATCCTAGAAATGGGATTCTGTGTTGTCTATTGGACGACAACGGAGGTGATTATGATAATAAAAAGCAACGCCACCACCAATTCTCTCTCGATCATTTCTTATCAGATTCATATTGGAAATACATATCTCCATTCCAATCAATTGGGAAAAATACCATGTTTCTGTAATGGCGATAATATCAGGGGAGTGGTGCAAGCATATTCCGGTTAACTCCGCCAATTTGTCCGAAAGGCTTTGCGCATTTGTATATAAACATCCTAGAAAGTTTTTAGTGTTCAAGTCATTAAATGTCGTCAATAGACCGACTCGGCTAGAGTAGGAATGCTCAAGTTTTTTGAAGCTATCGCATAAGATTCCGTTCGAACCGCATCACTAGGCGTTGGTTGAAAAGTACTATCCGTTTGCTTGCCTCCGGTTATTAACCTGGTGAAGCTTAACTCGACGTTTTGGGGTAAGTTTCTTCTATACGCTTTTGATTCATGTTCGGTAATATCCGTCATTTCGGTTGTCAAGAGGGTTAGCTTTAAAGGGCTAGAACCTTGCCCTTCAGAGTTGGCAGACCGCGGTAAGCATCTACAAGAATGTCTTTTATAATATCTATTGTTTCGGCTGGGTATTTTCACTGTTTGTGATCGTGCTCAAACTTCTCTTGAGAAGGAAAGTCAGCAGCATCTTCCGGAACGTCTAAACGTACAATACTTCTTGGATTATCTTCTTCTCGATATTAATTCAAGGACATTTTCCCACCACCATGGTAGATCTGCATGAATACGACATGTAATCTCTGGAACATCAAAGAGTACATTTTACACGTCCTCCGCAGATTGCAGCGTTATTCGTCAAAGGCGAGGATGATCTTTGTGAGGAGAATTCAGGTGGCAGTTCAGCCGAACTATTGATGAGAGAGTAATTGCGGCCAGTCTCATCTGACTACAGAGTTTATACCATTCCACCATGTCATCTTTTCGCTTAGATTCTAACAGCGTTTCCCGCGAGTAACGGCGGGTTTTGATTTATAATGTGAGTCGGTCTTTTTTAGAAATGGTTTTGCTTAATCCTTTCTCGTTTCCGTTAAGTTTAGTAGTCACTGGCAGTAGCCGCTAAGTCGAGCAACAATGGTACAATAATGACGTTTATTATCTTTTCATTCAGTTTGTATGCCGGATGCTAGTCCATTTAGACGCGTCTCAATTTCGTTCTCAAGAATTTTTGCTGTCACTGTTTATTTGGCCTTACAAGGCGGGCAAACGTAGCAAGCACCGGGACAAATATCTCCATTAATAATTGCTATCAAATCCGAGGTCAGCGATTTGTCGCATTTTGCTGCACTTTATACAAGCAAGGTAACAGGTAACAGACTTCGCCTTAGGATTTACCGACTTGGCAAAGCGTACACATACAGCCCGATGTGATTTGTTTAATTTTAGGGGTCATCCGGTCAGGGTTGTGAGCAGCACTGTTCAGTGGTGTGTGCACAAGCAGTGGTTCTGCCGAGCGATCGATGATGAATATTGTGAGCGCGACAAAAATGCGGTGCTCACAAATAAGAGCCAAATCAAAATTAAATGCGGCGTTACGCTTCGGTAGTTGATCGCACGATTTTGACTATATAAACAGTCGATGGCGATGACGTTAATCTCTTTGAGGACTTGATGTGTATTATCAGCGTTGCACGCTTAGAGCACATATGGGAAAATCATGGGAAATCCGAATTTGCTCGTATTATTGAATGCCGCTACGAGATTGGGATATCCAGAAAGCTGACTTCGAGCGGATTCCGACAAGGTACAATATATCCACACATATGTCAGTGTAATCAGGAGCTCAATATAATGCGAATGCATGGCACGGTGGTAGACGTTGAAGACGGAAATTAAAGTTAAGAAGAAGAAGAAGAAGTTAACGTTTTGGAGTTCCAAAAGCAGGTTGATTAAATAAATCGGTTCGAGATTGAGGTTGTGTAATGCATTTTGTTTCCTTATTCATAATTGTTCCAAATTTGGCATTTGCAGCCACTGGTTAATAGGGTTAATGAAACAGCATGATGTTGAAACACAGAATCACGTAGTGCTTCCTGGTCAAGCGCTTGAGGTGCTGATGAATAAGCAAAGTAAAGCGTTGCTCACATACCCCGCACCTACACACCACTATCGGTTTCTGGCTGTTTGCCGGCATCAGGTGAAAACATTTAGTTTATGTTCAGCGAGCTTTGTAACATTGAAAAAGTGGTCAACAAAGATAGAGGTTGAAGCCATTGATCATGATAGTTCTCTTACGACGAACCACAGAAACCCATAGTAATCGGTTATCGAGCGTTCAGGTGGACCGTGTGTGATGTGACAACAGATGACTTTGTAAAATCATGGAAAATCACATAAAAATCGTTTCTTCGTCATGTAACAATCTGGAACCGTGATAAAATAAGCAACACGTGTTCTATATCTACTCAAACGTGTATTTGGGAAATTTTCGCCCAAGATATTCCCAAGGATCATGAATACATACTTGAGACCAGTCATGGAATACGGTGTGCAGTCATGGTCTCTGTGGCTCAAGAGGGATGTGGAACTTATGCAGCGAATCTATCACCGCTCAACGAAACTAGTTCTCAGCATCCGAAACAAACCATATAAAGAAAGGATAGCTCAACTGAATCTGTTCGATTTTCCCTATCGACGAATCAGAGGAGACCTTATCTTACTATACAAAACTTTTCATACCCCGAAACATCCCTTACAGGATTTATTCACGCGAAGGGATACGAGGAATTATCGGACCCATGAATATGTGCTGGTCGTACCCCATTCCCGTCTGAACTGTAGAAGGTATTTTTACTCTGTCCGTGTTTGTTTTACTTGGAACAGTTTACCTTCAACGGTTGCTCACGCCACTAGCTTGCATGACTTTAAAACGAAATTAGACGAATTTTTATTGCATTATTCGTTTCCAGAACACTTATATACCGTTTAATCTATGTTCTTATATTAAGGGATGGGGATGTGAGCAACACATTACTGCATGTTCTTATATTGTTTATACACCTAAATTTCAATTTTTACCATCCTATGGTTGTTGTTAAGCTTGTTGCTTTTTAGACCATTAAAAACCTTGAATTACCTTGAAAATACGCCAGTTTGCCATTTACCAATACTAACTAACCATTCCATGAGCGTATTATCAAAGTATGTCATCAGATGTCGAGCCATTAAACATGGATTTAAACATACTAAATTTCTTGTTACAATGCATTTAACAAATTACTTTTAAATCTTTTTTTAAATCAACGGATCAGTATGATTGCTCTGAACAAATTCAACTTTCCGTCGGATGTCATTATTAAGCGTAGCGTTCAGAGATCGCCCGGCGTTTATGCATTTCTAGCAATTAAACCTGATTTTAATGAAAACTCACTCATGTCGAACAAATTATTCATTCTGTGTGTGACTGCTGATCTATTATGGTGGTCAGTCACTACATGTTTAATCGTTGTTCAGCGGGTACCTGCAGATCAGTATGTGACATGCTACAGGTCAGAGCATATGTGACATTTTGTACAAAGCAGGCAGCATATGTGGTTCTAATTTCGTGCCATGATTATCGACCCATATTCACTGCAATGTTAAACAAGTGACTTGTGAATTTTTTATGAATAGCGAAAGTGAAATCAGATTAGTTAAAGGCGTGATCCACGTTCAAGTCCATTCAATTTTAATTGTCTAAAGAGCATATCGCTTTAGAGAAAAACATAGAATAACATGGGTTAATACGAACACTGTAACAAGCAAAAACGGGATTTGGTTGCTCACTGAAAAGTTCAATAATCTGGTAAAAATCCAAATAACAGAAATTGCATTCAAGAAAGCTCATTTGCATGCATTTGCTTCATACTCACACACCCCACGACCGGTTTCGTGCTGTTTGCACTCATCAGGTAGGGACAGTGGGATCAGAATTTGCATGTGCTTGAAACAGTGGAAGAATAGTAAACAAGTATCGCTTGTATGCCACTGATGGATAAGGCTGGTACGACCAACCTGTTCAATCACGAACCGAAACTCATTTAGAAAGGGTTTGAACCGATTCTCATGAAAAAAACACTCATTTGCATTTATTTTCATCACACACACACCCCACGACCGGTTTTGTGCTGTTTGCAGTCATCAGGTAGGGACAGCGGAATCAGAATTTGCATGTGCTTGAAACAGTGGAAGAATGGTAAACAAGTTGCGCTTGTATTCTACTGTTGGATAATTGTTTTCAATTGCACAAAGGAGTGACATTTATAGATGCAAGTGGTTGGAATGTATGGTTTTCTTCGTTGCATATGTCAAGGTCCTAAAGATTTCTCTTAAACATGTTTTGTTTTACTGAGCTCGCAACATACTCAGGAGTATTGTTCCATGTAAAAGAAACACGCATGGCAAAAAATGTTACCTAAATTTGAGCCGTCAGTAAGATACAGTTCAAAGTAATTCAATGTAATTCAAAGTTTTAAACAAAGTTAAACACATATGCCACTGTTATATAGGGCTCTTACAAAGAACCACGATGTTCAAACACAGAATCACAGAGTGATTCTTTGTCAAGCACTCAGGGCGCTTATGGATGATCAAAGTAATGTGTTGCTCACAGTAAGGGATGGGGATGTGAGCAACACATTACTTTGGTCAAAGTTTTAATGTTCGAAAAAGCAAATACTTTACAGTAAACATAGATTAAATATATAGGGAATGGCCAACATATCGTTGTCAATTTTAGCCTTGAACATGTTCTGGATTGATGCATAAATGATATGTGGCGGCAGATAGTTCCATATAAAACAAACTCGGACAGCAAAGAATAACCTTCGAAAAAAGACCGAGAGTGTGGAATGATTCACTTGTATCCACGAGATCTGCTAACGCGTGCTTATTGCCGATGAAACAAGTGTTCAAGTGGTTAATCCACTGTATGTAGACCGGTTACCATTTTTGTAGCGCGGTGGTATACGTGTTGCAGCAAGTAACCATAACGACCATGCTTGTAAAGCGCACTCCATTGTTGGCCGGATATAGGTGTTATTTATCCTAGACATTATGCGAGCCCTTGTCGGATGCGAGCCCCGAATATTTAAAAAAGCATTGCAAAATGTGATTTGTGGTAGTCGTAAGACGATGATGATGGATATTTGAAAACATTTAGACTCACGACTAAGTCACTATACGTCTCTCCCTACTGAGTTCAGCGACAAAATTTGTAGCACGATGGTATAATCTCTTATAAAGCAATAGCGACCACGCTCGAATCGAATATTTAATCGTTGGTCTCACACACGGTTTTGTTATACAAGGAATCGCCTTTTTGAGAATATGCAATTTTTAGGGACCAAGTGTGGATGTTGTCCAGATTTTCTATTGCAGTTCGCAATCCTTCGGCTTATTGATTCTCAACCACACTTATATATAGTCTACGAACAGTACGATATTCTGTACATGTCTGTTTCCTTTGTAATGTCCTCCTCGAAACGATTGTTTCCGCTCCAAGCGTCGAAAATTTGGACACTTATTTGTTGCTTAACGATTTGACGATAACTGCATATTAACTTATGGCATGTATTCAACATGACTATAAGTGACATCAAGGTTTCGCTTCAGCATTTTTGTTTTGCAGAACTCAAAGCATACTCCGACAGATTGTTCCACATAAAACAAACCCGTAGAGCAAAAAATTGTTACCTACATTTGAGTCGTGAGTTGCAGTGTCTTGGCATCCCTAGAGTGTTGCATATCCACACACACAAGTACATTTGTTCCGCGGTCCAGGAGAGACTGTGTACGCAAAAAAACATTGAAATTGCACACATATTTTCAAGGTTCCGTATGCGACACTTCTAAAAATTGAAGAATATGTATTTTTGGGGACCGAGCGTGTATAATGTCCTGATCCTTTTTTAACAGTGCGCAATGCTCTGGCTTATTGAACCAAGACCACACTTTCGTATCGTCCCCGAACAATACTATCTAACACTCGGTAAAAGTCGGTAGGTTATGAGCATAAAGTATGAAGCCAATCGGAGCGAGGACAGATCCCTGAGGCACTTCAGTTGTCAAGGCCACCGGTTTCGGCAAAGCACGATAGAAAGGGACTTAAAAATGCCGATCTCGCAGGAAATTTTTCAACCCGGCTAATATTCTACCAGCGATTATACGACGTTCCAGCTTCTGCAATATTTTACTGTGGTTAACACGGCCAAAGGCTATTGACATATCCAGGTAGCATTCATGGGTGATATGTTCAACATCTACTTCTCGATTCCAATATTCGAGGGTAAGGAGAAGGTTAGTAGGGCAGGAATACCCATTTATACAGCCGGAATTCGCTCCGAAAATAGCCTATTATCTACAAGGCATATGCTCAGATTGGTCGCTGAAATCTCGTAGTTTGCTGGTTCTGAACGCGTGCCGCATTTTAAAATAGGAGAGTTAATACCAGATTTCAAGTTCTACGGTGTAGACACGTTGAAACAGCGTTTCGAAGAAAAAAACTATGTCAGAAATTCACAGAGATAGTATACACAATGCCAGAGTATGGTCAGGGTAATTTCATTAGCACCATGTTATTTTCTGGTACACAATGATGGTTGAGTACCTAGCACCTCTACTCTGGTAAAAGATATGGTGTCCAAGGAACAGGAGTCGTCATTTGTCAGTGTGTTCTTTTGGGCAAAATATTGTGACGTAATATTTGTCGAGATCTTCCACAGCTGCATTGATGGCTATTCTAGCGTGCGTCTGCATAGCTGCAACTCCAGGTTTTACGGAACACTGCTTGTTTACTATCCGGGAACGAATATTTGGATTTCGCTCTAATTTAGACAGTAAATGAACAGAGTACTGTAGTTTGTCTTCAGCGATAATTTTGCTGGCATGATTTCTTGATGATTAAAAGGCATTCCACGTGGTTTCGGTTGCTAACTGGCGATGATTGTTTTAAGCCATATTCTAACCATATTTCCGAGTTTGGCTACGATTTTTGAATGCGAATACTTTTCCACACCGTTCAGATACAAAACTCAGAGTTAGAGTTGATTTTCATCTTAAGTTTCTTCAAAATGCTGCATAACTGCGTTTGTGCTCCGGTGCCTTCATTTCGCTAGTTGTTGATCAACCTCTGGCGCTTGACTGTTTGGATAGACATACCACTTTGATGATTTTTGGTTCTTGTTTCGATGATTGAGAATAATCTCTTACTATATACGGATATTGATAAGCGAATTAACAGAGTAGCGACCATATTCTCCAGATTAAAATCTACTTTCTGGAGAAACCGCAAGTTTGCTGTGAATACAAGATGATGGTATACTGCGCGTGCGTACTAAACGCTTTAATATACGGCAGTGAAACCTGAACTATCCACGCAAAAAACAAACGGAAGCTAATTGCTTTCCAACAGAGAAGCATCGGCCGTTATAGGACAAAGTGAAAAATGCTGGAGTGTTTTTCGAAGCTGGTCTACACAGCGTGGTAACCATACTGAGTCAGCGCTCCCTCCACTGGTTGGTTCATGCGTAAAAAAAGAACATGGTCGTATTCCAAAATGTCTACTCTATGGTGAATTGAAATCAGGAATTCGACCATTGGGTAGATCACGGTACGAAGAGGTTTCCCAAAAATATGAACGCTTTTAAATTGACCCTATGAGTATGGAAGAACTTGCTCTTGATTTCTCACTTCGAACGCACTGTGTAAAGCGTCGCCCGCAAGCCCGGGAGGAGCAAATATTACAATAAGGCGCTAATCATAGGTCACATCGTCAGCTTGCAACTAACTTTGATCTCCCGATTACTGATTATCGATGTTAGTGCGGTGAGAGAGATTGCTTCTCCCGAATCGGACTGTTTATTCAACCTGAAATCTGGTGAGCATTAAACAATCATGCGCTTATGATGTACATCCATAGTTAACATCGAAGAACGAGGCCAACTAACGCTCAGATCAACACAAGTAGTCGAAATTCAAGACGAAATGGTTGCTCGATCCAAGCGGCCTATTATATATGATGTTTTTGACGGAATTTTCTTCAGTTGTCAATATTAGATCTAGCATTTAAGACACATCTGCCCCTTTGCATCTTGTTTTACTCTCGACATGATTACAAAAGAGAATCTCTTCAAGAAGCCGCTAAAAGTATAGTAATTTGTACAGTCTTATATTTTGTATCATCTTAATTTGTTGGCTTAGATATTATCGTTTCTTTTCGATTGTTGAGAACACCATATTGATTTATCGATTTCTTTTTTTCGTTATCATTCACATTTCACCGATTTTCTGTTCGTTAACTCAGTGAACGATGTTCACCTGTTGAATACCATTTGTACATAATCAACTCACTCACTATTAACAATATACTCTTTGTCCATGCACGGTCTTTGTTCTTCTGTGTTTGTCTGGGAGTCAAAATTGTATGTGGATATAACGGGAATACACGCAGCCTCAGAATCCATTCCTCACTGTCCACTACAGAAGAGTGCATTAATGTAGGTCGGATAAATCATACTGGTCTTAAATGACTCAGGCGTATTAAAGTCTTCCATGATCGAGTTTATTGTATGGTAGATCGAGGCGATCAAGCGTTGCTCATCCAGTAAAGTTCCAAGGCTGCTAGTGGACGTTACATTACACCGATCATGCAATATTGTATTTGCGGTTAATGATCTTGTGAATGCGATTGCACTCAATTTTGACAAATATAATTGATTGGCATAACAAGTATGTGTTCCGTTTGAAACCTTTCTTATATTCCGCAACATTGAAAAACTGTCAACAGGCTCACTTATGCATAGCGTGAATATTCGTCGAAACAGTAACAAAAACTATGAGCGCTGATCCTACATAGAAATATTGATCGAATTGACAGTTGATGCAAATGATGCTTTCGAGATGGTTGTTGTGTGAAAGTACAAAATTTGATGTGAATGGAAAGAAACGAACCGATAAATCGATAAAGAAAACTGGATGTATGAATGTAACATCAGCGTAAAATCGTTGAATCATCGACCGTAATTCAATGCGAAACGGCATAGGTATCGGGTGAAGGTGTAGCTATGTTTCTAGGGATAAATCTAAACTCTAGTAAAATGTAAGTCTGGCATTTGTAACCACCGTAGAAGTTGCCCATTTTCATATATTAATACATGGTTTATGTTTGTAAACAGTACGGTCGACTAAACAAGGTTATAATTGTAATCTAACGTTATATAGGCATTATACAACGAACCACGGTGTTCAACACTACTGAATCATAGAATGATTGTTGGTCAAGCACTCAATGCATATTGTTGCGGATGATGTGAGCACTAGTCAAACAGACATTTTTCTAGTCATAAACATCAACTTCTCAGTCATAACACTGAGTAAAAAGCAAGAATTAAAACAATAAATTACGATTGAAATTAATTTCACACTAATAATCG
This sequence comes from Atriophallophorus winterbourni, assembly GCA_013407085.1. Lineage (NCBI taxonomy): Eukaryota > Metazoa > Platyhelminthes > Trematoda > Plagiorchiida > Microphallidae > Atriophallophorus > Atriophallophorus winterbourni. Next base: position 12,916 of record JACCGJ010001523.1, on the reverse strand, counting down.
ATTTATCGATTATATTGAATGGTCAAAAAGTTGTGCATGATTGAAGTGCTATTTTGTAGGTCACTAGTTCAATGATCATCAATCGTGGTGCAAGCTACGCATTGGCGTTGAATGTGATTTATAAAAGCAACTGTGATAATTGACACACGTAATTCAACAGTGTGGTGCTGTCTGAGTTCGTTAAGTCCGAACAAGCTTAATTTCGTTGGCTGTAGTAATTCAGTCTGCGTAAAATGCATCCTTATTAATGAAGTAACGTGTGACGCAATGAATGAAGAAATGTTATACAATAGTAGTATGAAGGACGAATTCTTTCTTGCAAAATTTTTTCCTTTGTAAATTCATTTTTTGAAAATTCGTACGATGCATTTTTATCTGATTGGACTAGATATGTTCCGCAGATATTGCCATTTGAAGCTCATTATTAGTGCATATATTTTAAGCTTAAATCTGACACTTACTACGAATCTAAAGATTTCAAATGTGTACTGGAAGAAATCCTGAACGATCTTGTCTGTTATTGGTTTGCTCTCTATTTACTCGTGACATTGGCTGTGAACTGCATGTTTTTTATAAAACAAATGGTGTGTTGAAAATTCGACATTTGACTCAGTTTTATATTGAAGTAATAACTAAACATTATTCCAAAACAAAGTTATGCTCGTATACCTCTGTTATATAAGGTTCGTACAACGAACCACGATATTCAGACACAGAATCAAAGTGATTCTTGGTCAAAGCACTCAAGGCGCCTATAGATGACCGAAGTAATGTGTTGCTAATGGATGGGGATGTGAGCAACACATTACTTTAAACATTATTCCCTTTTATTTTAAATCAAGTTTCATTTCTGGCCTTCGAGTTCCAGATGTTGATTCCCAAAATTGCACATGCTTTCACAAACAGCATGAAAAGTGTTAAAACGATTTGATAACAATAAACTTTGAAACGCGATGCTGTTTAGCAACGTTTCGTGTTTCACTTAACTTCCTTTCATTCCACTCCACTTGAAATGACAACTGATATAGAAAAAACCAAGTGATGATGCCAAAAGTTGTACATGTTACAAGATAGATGACGAAAAAATACATTAAAGACTGACGCTCACCCCGAGTATCTATAGATATGGGCAGGATGTGTAATGTGATATTACTTCGTAGATAGGTGCCTGGACATTTTAATCAATTTTTCGTAAACTCACGGCATTAACCACATGCTTAAGCAGCTTTAACCCAAGCAAGAAGAAAGTCTTTCTATTCTGATAGCTAACAAGGAAAAACTTTTGTGTGAACTCCGGAAAACGAGGATACAGCGAAAATGCTTCAGATCTTTGCGTGAATTCTTCCGGACCATTTACTCGCGAAGAAAACAGCGTGGTTTTATCAGCTATGAATTCATTTTTAATAGCATTAAAAGAGTTCTAAATGAAATTCAAGTTGAGTTCATTGGGGTGTGTCTCGTTACCGACGATGCTAAACTAAAATCTAGTTCACGTTGGTTATTTACTAAATATTGATGTTACCCGTTTTACAACTTTGGGTTTCGCGGAGAAGCAACTGTGGCAGTGTAGCATATCACCTCCACCACTTCGTGTTAAAGAAACGCGAGTTCGGCAACGAACTAATCTGCTACGAGGCCCGCATAGGAATAAACAGGTTCACGTCAGGCTGAGAGGGTTATCTTAGGTTTTGTGCATTGAACCCAGGGTTTGCCAGAATAACGTTGGTCAACGTCAAAAATTGTTTCAAACCATATTGAAACTATTTAATCGTTTTCTCCTAATGAAGTCAAACATATTGCAACGGTTTGTAAAGTCAATGTGAATAGATAAACTGTTGTGAATTCTGCGCATCTAAAAGCATCTTTTAAATCTTAACTCGGAATAAAATTCTGATTCTTTGATTTGACAACCTTATTTCGTTTTACGTAAACACCCAAACACTGAATATTCTGTTGCTCGAATTAACCCGTGAAATGGGGTTGTGACAACTACTCACTATTTGATTGATTGTTCTGCTAACACGAAGGTTTGAAAGTTCGTCTGTTGAATGATCGCATTTTCGTTCTACCATATTTTCATCTGAGTGAATTTCTGCCCAGAGCGGAGATACACTTTTCGACCAAAAATATTTTCAATTTTCTCTATGAAGCTTACAAATTCATGCAATGAAGAGATTCACTTAACTTCAATAAATACCGTAATTATACTAGCCGTATGAGATATGACTCGTTCGCGGTTGCAATTATCGATCGTGTGATCGTGTTAACACAGAGCACGCGAATAGAAGGGTGAGCGGAGCTCCCGTTCGTGTCTAGGTCACGGTGAACTCTGATTGAAATGGCAGTGAATCACGGACTCACACCATGGTTAGCACACCCGATGATAATCGATGCCGCTGTGTGGTAAGCATGCTGTGTATACCGGAGTTTATTCAATTTTAAAAGGCGGAACTTAAGTCATCGTCAAATGCGAATTTTTGTTCTTGTGTCTTTGTTGGGTATGGCATAAATAAAAATGTATCATAATGAAATCACAGATTGGCATATTAGTAACCACATTGACAGATGCCTGTATCCAATCTTGACGGGGAATGGAATTGAAATGGTGTCAATCGACGAATACATGTTTCCAAAATTTATCTGAATTTCACATTCTTTGCTATAATCATGATTAGTAGGTGTATTACTCAAAACCCAAAAAAATTTATGGTAGGAAAAGCAATAAGCTTAACGATAACCATAGGATGACAGGTACATGGAGTGAAATTATGGAATTTATCCTAATGGGAACCGCAGTGGCGTTAACCAGCCTCTCAAAACCGATAACAATATGAATCAAATATTTCCATTACCTCCTTAACGTCTTCGTTCATAATTAAAGCATTGTATCGAGCCAGCCACTGGACACTAGATCACAGTACACTAATATCCTGACACGCTAGCTATTAGTTACCAGCTGAAGCATAATATTTTTTCAAACCATTTGTTATCTATAATCGATACGGATAGTCAAAATAAATATCTGTCTGATTCATTTAGAATTTGAGGTATTTCTGGGAAAACGCACTACAAAGTATTTGACCTGGATGATCCTTTCAACGCGGTAAACGGTCATATTTCATTCCATACACAACATATACCGATGAAAATATGCGATTCGTTTGCATAGAAAACCTAAATCATCCCACGGCAATGTACGATATTAATCTCTGACATGATGAGAAATAACTTCTCACAATTGACATGGTGCTGAGCTGTTGCGGTTGTTTTCGACGATTCTCATTCGCAATTTGACACATGAGTGTGGCAAGGAAGTACGATCACATCCCTACGCAACTACGAATTTGGAGCGGGATCGATCCAGGAACTTGCAGAAATATGGTGGTTTTAGACACTCTACCTCTGAGAATGGCCAAAATGGCGAGGCGACTAAAGAAAATGTTCGATGTCTGCACTCCAAAGTATTGATTTCGAAGCGATGCCATTCGGTGCATAAAACGAAAAATTGAACGAGGATTTTCGAGAAATCATGCTAATTACTTTTAATTTTAGTGTTTCGGTTTGTTTCGCAGTACATATATAATGATGAATGCAAGCGAATATTCGGTCGTAAAACGAAAATGTTGAAACAGTTGCACTAACATTGACGATCCCATAAGCCAAGCGTTTGCTTATTCTGGTCCTCAAATAAAATAGTAAGATATCCTTATCAGCAATTTTGATAGCCAAATCTGAATTTAATTGGAATTCTACTAGAAATAAAACGGAACTTTTCTCAATTTATACCAACGGCAAGCGCACCATGCAGTAGTCGATAACATTATCTAAAAACACTCGTATCAATTCTTATTGCACAAGACTGGTAGATTAAAATGTGAGCTAGAAAATCTATCCAGTACCTTTTATAAGTCGACGTAATCCATCGCCAGCTTTAAGATCTCCAAAAACGGATATTGCGGTGGTTATTTACTATATACCTTGTCTCAGAACCCAGCTTAGCACTACCCTTGAGAATAGCATCATATCGCTGTAAGTTTGTTGGCATCCATCGGTCGATGTCGTACTCTAGGGACAGTACGGTTCTATCGCATGCACTTGAAAATGTCCAGCGGTTGCCGACCATTGAATATCTAGATACCCCTCCTACTCTTGATGAGCTCAATAAGGCAATCGACATCTTAGCGAATGGGAAGGCCCCTGGTGACGACGGAATTCCACCTGAGCTCATCAAATGCGGTAGCGCAGCAATATTACAGCCTCTTCACCATTTGCTAATTCAGTGCTGGCAGGAGGGGGGTGTCCCACAAGAGATGCGAGACACAAAGATCATCACGCTATTTAAGAATAAGGGTGACAGAGGCGACTGCAACAATTACAGAGGAATCTCCCTTCTGAATGTTGTAGGCAAATTGTTTGCTAAAGTCTTACAGATCCGGCTGCAAGTTTTAGCTGATAGAATTTACTCCGAATCTCAATGTGGCTTCCGCAAGGGAAGATCAACCGTTGACATGATCTTCTCCCTGAGACAACTTCAAGAAAAGTGTCGGGAACAGCGTATGCCATTATACGCTGTTATTATTGATTTAACTAAGGCATTCGACTACGTCAGCAGGGAGGGTCTTTTCAAAATGCTTGATTTGATAGGCTGCCCCCCAAGGCTGCTGAGACTCGTTATTTCGTTCCACTCAGGCATGAAAGGCTCCGTCCATTTTAACGGTTGCAGTTCAGAAGCATTTGAAATTCACCGAGGCGTCAAACAAGGGTGTGTTCTTGCTCCCACGCTGTTCGGCATTTTCTTTGCTCTGGTTCTGAAGAACGCTTTTAGGACGAGAACACAAGGCGAAGTGATGGTAAGCTTTTCAATATCGCTGTATATAGTTCGCTTAAGAGCCTGTCCCCTTTACTGAATTCTGCACTTAGAAATATTCCAAAGAATGGAATCCAGTATACACAAACTGAATGAACTGATAATAGACGTCATAAAGGCACCGTCGTTACCCGACTTAGAGGTTACTGCCGAAGAGCCGGTAGATAATACATCATACTCGAGCAGGCCAACATTTGCCCAGATAACCGCGCAGATGGCGACTAAAACGGGGAAGCGTTCGTTGGGATCAGTGACTCCTCGACTTCACGGAACCGAGAAAGGACTCAAAAAATCCACTAATAAAATGACTGAGTCAAATTATAAATTATTCCATGTGAATTGCTAATTTTTTTAAATCAGCTTGTGGTTTGGTCAACTGGATTATTGGCTTTTAACACGTACGTTAATTAAACGTTTTTCCTTTTAACGCTTAACTCAATCAAGCTTTCTGATTGTTGATTCCGAGTATGTGAGGTAGTTTTATCATCACGTTCTTATGCGATTCGTTTTCAAAAAGGCATCCGTAATTTCGTCGTGAAGTCATGCATCCGCATGTGATATCGACGGAAAACCGATGATATAATGATAGATGTCACAGGTCCATGGCTTATTCTGGATCGATTTTAGTAATCAATATTGACATTGATGTACATCTATTTACCTTAGCTAAAAGGGTACAATAGTTAACACGCAGAGTCCAAATCAACAAAATTTTGACTAACACGATTTTTTTATCCCGAATAGATTACGTGGATAAATGGATAAAAATATAATTCCGTGCTTCGAGCGGATAATCAAGGATTAGACGCGTTCATTTGATTCACTAAGCCGTCTACATATGCACGAAATTTCATTTTATTAAATTTAGTTTAGTCAAGCGACGGATATGTATGTATAGACAATGGGCGGGGCTATCCAACTCTCGCAGCAAATGTGTGTGACAGCAGAAAAACAGCAGATGTTCTTGCTCACTAGGCAGAGATTGTCAACGAATAGGTTGATGTAGCATGAGTAGCAAAAGACAACGTAATCCATCGGTTGACTATCGCTCACTGTAACAGATGAAATTTCATTTACTCACATGAGTTTGCTCAATAATTTTGAATAGGCTGGCCATGTAAGATGATTGCAGAGCCTTTAAGGATTCAAGAATTCAAGGATTTATGGTTAAAAAAGTTAATACTTTCCAACACCACAGGATTACGGTATGAATAAAAACAGGAAAAATACAATAGTATAAAAGCAATAGTGGATATCAAATGTAAGGCTCACGAATGTTATTCTTTTGCATATGTAAGTCCAATTTCGCTTTAAACGCCGCCTGGCAAGGAGAGTCCACCACATGTTAGGGCAGGGAATTCCAGAGAAATATAGCACGTACGGCGAAAAAATGGCGCCGACAATCAATACGGGAACTTGTAACGTAAAGGGATAAGGTATGTCCGCGTGTCACTTTCCCATCACACACATCGAGCAAGTGTTTTAGTGGATGTCCTTCAATAGACACAATTCTATATGTCAGAATAATATCGCGTCGTATCCTCCTTTGGTTAAAGTCGCATAGACCCAGACGTTGCAATCTTTCGGTGTACGGCACATTGCGAAGACCAATCACTAACTTTGTTTCTCTATGATAGATTTTATCGAAGAGAGCAATGTCTTTTCGCAGCCAAGGAGCCCAGACCTCTACCACATACTCCATCGTATGGCGAAGGTAGACATTCATTATCCTTGGTAAGGTTACCAGAGAGAATCTTCCGAATATTCTTCGAAAGATACCCAACAATCTGTTTGCCCGTCGATATATGTTCTGGCAGTGCGCTGTGCTCTTCAGGTTCCCGCTAATCCACACTCCACGATCTTTTTCCAACGAGCTCCATGCTAGGTTTTCAGTTCCTAATCGATATGTCCAAGGAACATTCTTGTCAAGATGGAGCATCTTACATTTCTGTATGTTGAATGACATGTCATTCATGACCGCCCAATTCGACACGCTGTCCAAATCCATTTGCAGTTCCTCACAATCCTCTGCAGAACTTATTGGCGTCCAAATTTTCATGTCATCCGCGAACAGGACCATTTTGGACGATATGAGGGGGGGTAAATCATTTATGTACAGCAGAAAGAGGAGCGGGCCTAGCACAGATCCTTGTGGGACTCCACTGGTGGTTTTGAACGTATGGGATAGCACTCTGTTAACTTTAACTCTGGCGTCGCGATCTGAGAGATAGTCGCACAACCATGAGAGGAGTGGATCACATATTCCTAAGCGCATCAGTTTTTGAAGAAGCAAATGATGATTGACTCTGTCAAAAGCTTTCGAAATGTCTAGGTAACAGACGTGGATGCAAGAACTTCTATCCAACTCCTTTGTCCAGTCGTCTAACGCTATGAGAAGATTCGTTAGACACGAGCGATGAGATCGAAATCCATGCTGCGCTGGCGAAAACAAATTCTGCGATTCAAAGTGTGCAGCCATTCTTTTCGACACTATACGTTCCATGAGCTTAGCAATTACAGGTTAAAGTGTGACGGGACGATAATTTCCAGCGTCAGATCGGCAACCGCCTTTGAAGATAGGTGTTATCACGCCGGACTTCCAATCTTTCGGTACAACTCCCTTGAGCAACGAATAGTTAAACAGGCTGGAGAGCGGTTCACAAAGCTGACGGTGACAGAACCTGAGCACATCCGGTGTGATGCCATCCGTTCCTGGGGATTTTCTTACATTTAGTTTGAGTGAATGACTTGCAACAATCATTGGATTTATCGAAATATCGCACAATGTTTCGATTCCTGGTTCGATTGAATACTCAAAACGTTCCACTAAAACCTTTGGCACGAACACTTTAGAGTAGTAAATTGCTAGAGCATTTGCGGTTTCCAACGCTGTTTCAGTGAGTTTTTCACCAATCTGGATGGGAAAAATACCTGGTTTGACTTTCGCTTTCGCGTTCATGATTTTGTATAGTAATTTAGGGTTGCGTTCCATTTTTGACAGCAGCATCAATTGGTGCGCTTCCTTATCCTCTCGAATAAGTGCAGTCACTTTGTTGCGTAACATACGGAACTGTTGCCAAGAAGTAGAAGTATTGTTGGCTTTGTGCTGCACCCACGCTGCTCGCTTCATTGCTATCCACTTTTTTGTTCTGCTGCGGACAACAAAACGAAGTTCATGGACGCACCTTTTCTGAACGATCTGTGAGTTCTCGTCTATCTTCAGTTTCAGAAAACCTACAAGTTCGTTCCATTGCGCGTCAGGGCTTATGTTGTCCATCTGAAAATGCGGAATCTGCACGAGCGATTTACTCAGGGCCAATTTATCTACCGTCGAACCACCCTATTCGGAGCAAGCGATTGCTGAGTACTGCAAACATAGTCAAACACAAGCACTGAATGGTCGCTAAGACCCAGCGGAGCCTGGAATTCGATCGCTTCGATAGATTGTTATTCCGATGTTAACATTAAATCCAAGACAGAGGGGCAGTCAGAACCTCTCCTCCGAGTGCATTCGTGAACATAGTTGTATAACAGGACTGAATCTAGTACATCTCTGAATCGGTATTAAAGCGTTTGTGGGGAGTGATCATCCCTGAGATAAAGAGTGGACAGATTAAAATCACCCATAATAAGTGTCGTTGTTTGCTGGGTGCGAGTCAAGCGCTGAAGCACTTGGATCAACCTTTCGTTGTACGATTCCGTAGATGAAGGGGACCGGTAGACCACACCAATAATGCAAACTTCACCAGACATCAGCGTTAAAGAGCACCAAGTTGTATCCTCGAGCGTGAATTCTGTCTTGTCTATTGGATGGCACTGGAGTCGATTATGGTAATAAAGAGCAACACCACCGCCACTTCTCTCTCCATCGTTCCTTATCAAATTCATATTTGGAATTGATATCTCCGTTTCAATCAATTGGGAAGAATACCATGTTTCTGTAATGGCGATAATGTCAGCTGAGTAGCGCGAACATATCTCGGTTAGCTCAGCTAATTTGTTTGGAAGGCTTTGTGCATTTGTATATAAACATCTTACAAAGTTTGTGGTGTTCAAGTCATTGAATGCTATCAAAGGGCCGACTCGGTTAGAGTCGGAATGCTCAATTTTTTTGGAGCCATCACATGACATCCAGGTTGAACCTCATCACTAGGCGTTTGAGGGTCGGTACTATCCGTTTGCTTGCTACCGGCTATTACCTTGGGCAAGCTCAACTTGACGTTTGGGGGTAGGTTTTTTCTATTAGCTTTCCATTCACTTTTGATAGTATCAGTCATTTCGGTTGTAAAGAAGTTTAGCTTTAAAGGGCTAGGACCTTGCTCTTTATAGTTGGCAGACCGCGTATCCTAAACGCATCCGCAAGTACGGTATTTTTAATACCAATTGTTTCGGCTAGATATTTTCACTGTTTGTGGTCGTGCTCAGACTTTTCTTGAGAAGGTACGTCAGCAGCATCTTCCGGAACACCAAGAATTACAATACTTCTTGGATTACGTTCTTCACGAGATTTCTGCGACGACTTTCGCTCCCACCATGGTAGGTCTGCATGGATACGACATGTAGTCTCTGGAACACCTCTAAGAATGTAAGCATTTAAGAGTACGTTTTCCACGTCCTCCGCAGATTGCAGCGTTATTCTTAAAAGGCGAGGATCATCCGTGTGAGGAGAATTCAGGTGGCGATTTAATCGAACTATTGATGAGGGAGTAACCGCGGCCAATCTCATCTGACTGCAGAGTTTAAACCACTCAGCTAAGTCATGTTTTTGCTTAGCTTCAAACAGCGTTTCCTGCGACTCGGTCACGTTTGTACATATAACGCTTAGGTTTACACCCGCGGACTTTATTTTATAATTTGACTCAGTCATTTTAGTAGTGGATTTTTTGAGTCCTTTCTCGGTTCCGTGAAGTCGAGGAGTCACTGATCCCAACGAACGCTTCCCCGTTTTAGTCGCCATATGCGCGGTTATCTGGGCAAATGTTGGCCTGCTCGAGTATGATGTATTATCTACCGGCTCTTCGGCAGGAACCTCTAAGTCGGGTAACGACGGTGCCTTTATGACTTTTATTATCAGTTCATTCAGTTTTTTTAAACTGGATTCCATTCCATTTAGACGGGTCTCAATATCATATTCAGGGGTTTTCGCCGCCGAGGCTGACGGTGTTGATTTGGCCTTGCAAAGCAGACAAACATAACAGACACCAGGACAATCATCTCCATTATTAATCGATACTAAATCCGACGTCAGCGATTTGTCACATTTCGCATGCACTTTCAACACACAGGCGTAACACGTGACAGACCTCGCCGTAGGACTTACAGACTTTCGGCAAACCGCGCACATGCATCCCGGTGCGCTTTGTATCGTTTTCGGGGTCATGCGGTCAGGGTTGTGTGCAGTACTGATCAGTTGTGTGTGCACAGGCAGTGGTTCAGTCGAGCGATCGATGATGAATATGGTGAGCGCGACGAAAAGCGTTGCTCACTAATACGAGCAAAGTCAGAATTGATTCCGGCGATGCGCTTCGGTAGTTGCTCTCACAACGTTGAATATATAACCAGTCGACGGCGAAGAATAAGATCTTCCCGATGACGTTAATCCCTTTGAGGACTTGAAGCGTATTAACAGAGTTGCACGCGTAGATCCAATATGGGAAAATCACGATAAATCCCAATTTGCTCGTATTATCGAATACCGCAACGAGAGGAAAGCTGACTCAGAGAGGAGTCCAACAAGGTATAATATGTCCACGTAAGTGTAAGAACAGTATATCCTGATTAACAGGAGCTCAAAATAATGCGACCGCACGGCAGTGACAAACATATCTCGATGCACAGCTACACATTTATTTGGCAAGCTGCAAAACTTCTTCAGCTATTGTCTTCAACTCAGTCTAATCTCGAATACCTTCAATGAGCTATTTTCCGTGGCCAACAAAATTGCCATAGTCACGCTTTTTTCACGTTTAGCCACGAACATTTTTAAACTAGTTATTCAGCGAAGCGGAAGGACCTAGGGATTACAATCGAGCGACACTACAGACAAAAAAGTTTCTACTTCTAACATGTTATTAAGTGAATTCATTCAACACAAAACATATATGTGCTAATGATGTTTTTACAAAATGAATGCGAATAACTATTTTGCTTGAGGGTGAGCAGATCAATTTAAAAGGCACGTGAATGCATCGTGCGAGGCTGGTGCCATCATTTTTAAAATACAAATAAACCTCATGAAAATATCTCAAAAATCTGCTATGGCTTCCCCTTAACATCAATTCAATTCAATTCAATGGTCTAAAAAGCACATAGCTTTACAAAAACCACAGAATAATATGCGAATTACAAATAACATAGGTAGTAAAACGGGATTTGTTTGCCTACTGATCAGTTCAGGAATCACGTAAAAATACATAGAGCAGAAATTGTTTTCAACCGGTTTGATAGGGTAAATATGTATCGTTTACTTCGATGCATGGGTTCAAAGCTTTATGATGCCGAATATATTGTTTTAATGTTTGGATTGGTCGACATGAAGTTGTTCAAATTCGATTTGAATATATCCAAGTTGGGTGGCTAGGTTGAAAACTAAGCATGCTGGAGCCATAGATATACGTAATGTGGGATGACGGAATGTAAAGATATTGATGAATGTGGGTCGTGATGATAATACGATGCACTCTATTTTTGGATGTTCCTCGCCTTTCTGAGGCTCGCCGACTTGGGAAAAATTTCGCGTAATGGCTCCTTTATCGTGGGCATGATGGTAGATCCACGGAGTAGCGAATTGTATGGGTCCCTCTCAGATGGCTCCTTTAAATAATAGTTTGTTGATGAATTAATGATTTTCGCTTAAACCGATTGCAAGCTGACTCAATGTTACTTCAGGACTTCTAGCGATTAGTACAATCCTATTTTGTATCAGCATAATGTCTTAATTTAGACATTTTCGGTTCACTTCGATTAGCGAAACAAGTATATTGATCTATCGATTTCTTTTCATTAATATCACACACATGTGATTGATGTTCTGCTCATCAACTCAGTTAATGTTATTCATCCGTTCAATACCATCTCTGTATCTAACATACACAATCTACTCTCATTCCACACGCGTTCCTCGTTCTACTGTGCTTGTCTTGCTGGTTGGACTGCTGCCGTCTGGTTTTATGAGGAGAGCCAGCTATTCTGCAAACAATACATATCCTGGTCAAGTTCTGAATCGTAGTCAATGTTGTATGCGGGTATTACAGAAATACAAGCAGCCTGACGATCCATCCCACTACAAACCTTGTTAAATGTTGTCAAGTAAATGATCCGTGTTGGCGAATTTTTGTCGAAGTTTATAAACATTTATCAAGAATCATTGAAGGCTACCAATGAGACTTTCTTACAAAAAGAAATTAGATGGAATCTGTCCTACTAGTCTCAATTGCACCGCGCATTACACTCCAGTGCGATACGACAAAACGGAAACTGAGTGGTGCTTCATTTTGAATTAAAATATTGGTTTTTCTTCAATGAATTAGAAATGATTTCCGTTCAAAATTGAATCCTGTGTCACACCTGGCTTGGGCAGGGCTGTCATGCAGCCATTTTACGAACGTCTTCGTGACCGTGAGGTCAAGCGATTAAATGCAAATAAATGCCGACTAAATAAATAATTACGCTATTTAGCCGTCTTGAAAACCACACCCCGTATTATTTCTACGGCAATAATCGTAATTAATTAACCCATATCACTTGAAAATATTAAATTGAGAACATGACAAACACTGCAATATGAAAGAAAGAAGAAAATCTTGAGAATCGACCAAGTCGTTGATGATTTATCCTTGAGTGAGTATAGTGATGTGTTGCTCACACCCCCCGTAATTACAATCCAATACCGCAATCGATTGGAATATGTTTGGGACCGATCGTGTATTCATAATGCAAAGAAATTTGAGTGGAATCGGTTAGAGTAGTTTTTGGGTAACGTTTCACTTCTGACGCAGAAGCTTCGTCAGACCAAGGGTGATAGTCAGGACAGGGAACATGATTAAGTAG
>JACCGJ010001522.1:7607-19594 GCA_013407085.1 Atriophallophorus winterbourni | reverse complement strand
ATTGGTGTGGTGTTGGATGTCAATAGTTTTGAGCGAATAAGCGGTAATGTGTACACCGTAATCACTTTGTGAATATGTACGTACACTTAATACTGAGTGAGTAGTCACAAAAAATAGTTTGGGCATGTGCGTAATGCTCAAAGGGCATCCATCTGAAAACGTAGGGCATCTGTAAGGGCATAACTATGCAAATATTTACCAATAACAAACCAAAATGAAACAGATGTTTAATTTTCAAGTATCTATCAAGGCAGCACTGCGCGCACCGAACTTCAGTTTGCAGATAATTGGAGTCCATGTGCATCAAATCGAACGATTGTGTCACCCATTTTGGGTGAAAGATGTTCGTTTACCAGCTCTGTGACAGCTTGTGCAACTTTGATGTTGGTCGTCAGAAGAGGTGGATGTGATTCCTGTATTAGAATCCCTAGATTAATATTCCTGGCATGGTGTACGGTTCGAATACTGGAGCAATTTGGAAGGTGGTATTTCCTGAAATTAAGATTACGCAGGCCAGTAAATATTGATTTACGGTTTACGAAACTTCAGGCTTCAAACGTATTTTAAAATTTGATCAATACGACTGGTTAGCATCAAGAGCAAACATATATTAATAAGTAAGAACCAAAGATATTCTTGAATAGTTTATTCCCGCCAATAATCGAAGCAAAATGATCGTTAATAGTGCACTAATAATGGGCCGCACTGTCTAGAAAAATTGAGATAATGATACTTTAGACGTTAATTACGCCCGATCTGCAAATACTGCATATCGATGCAAGCGCAGCGGGAGAGGTTTTTCTGCCGTAACATTCGATTCATTTCAATTGCAATAGCTTGTTACATTAAACATTAGCAAATCATTATACCTTTACGAGTCGATCCAGTGGTAATGAACACTTGTTTGCCAAAATGATAAACATACAATCGAAATAAGTTTATATCCTTTGTATCCAGTTTAATACAGTCGTAAACGAACCAGCGATGTTTAAACATAGAATCAACAATTGGTCGCCTGATCAAGCAACGAGCTTTGATGGCTGACTAATAAAGTGTTGGTCACATCCCCCCACTACACACAAACCACAACCGATTTCTGGCTGATACATCATTCGCCGAATCTTCTAAGATTTATGCCATTTTAGGAACTCTGTGTTACTCTGTCAATAGCGATCAGGAAAAATATGTTTCGATCTTGTCAACCGATCCGCAGCAAAGTGACCAATTTGACGTATATATCTCAGTTTGCTAACGCGTGCGAACGTTTTTCAACCATCAACTATCCTACGGTTTTTGCAATCATTGCAAAGATCGCATCGAGCTACGCATTTTGTTATCCGATTCTACGTTCTATCTTGTGTAGCTAACGAGTTACGGTGGATTCGTTTTTAATTGATGAAATCACGAGTTCGAAAGCAACCAAGTCAATCAAACACCCTACGTTCATCCGGCTAACCCAATTAAGTCTACAAACGTGCGAGTCCGCGTCACGAGATCAAACAGAGACACAAAAATCGATCGATCCAGCTGTGACTGTGAGGATTTTTCACGTGATTGTAACACGGAACCAGCGTGACCTTTGCTCCAAGTGCCTGGATCCCGGTAAGTAGTGATAGTGTTTCAGTTAAATGTTCATTTTGCCACTGAAAATTTTACATTGTTCCGAGATGACACCCAGGGAATTAATAAGAAGGTCTCTAAACCGCCCACCTCAAAAGCCCCGGTAAACAAAGTGCCCTCGAAATGTGTTTCTCCCTGGTCAGATTGGGTAAAATTACCACCGAATGGGAATGGACCGAAACACGACCCAGATTGCGACAAGCGTAGACGTATTTTGTGAATGGAACCGAAGCTGCAACGGTTTGGGATGCAGTCTAAATCCAAACATGGCATACATTCTAACAAGACCGATATCGATTTCAGTGTAATCCGCGAAAATGTATTCGATTCAACAGTCACGCTTTTACAGCGATACTTGCATATGAGCTCATGGAATGAACTAGGCTTTGTAGGCATATGCGCTTGAAACCAAGGTGCCTTCTTCGATAACACTCTTAACTCGGCATGAAACCTCCCACTATGTAGACCAGCCGGGCCTACTAAAGCGGACACGGAAGAAGTTATTCTCAATGCGTATCTACTCAGAGCTTGTCCCGGTGTGATCTGTCAAATCCAAGCTGACATACCCTCGGGGTTCAAGAAAATATTGCTACAATAACAGCTTCGGATTCAAAGCAACATTATTTAAAGCCATCGGATCACGTGATTCAATTGTTACAAGAACACATTTAGATAGAGACAAGCATGACTTATAGAACAATGTGGATATTACTAAATTGGTTGAAGGACTATCATTACTGATAGACACGTCCAAGTTCACGTTGGCAATGCCATCTCTAGAAGAATAGACGTCACAAATGGAGACCCGCAGAGCTCGGTGCTTAGACCTCTTCTATTCTTAGTGTATATGAACGACGTTGTGAAGAATATTGTACGTAGTTTGATAAACTTTGCCGATGATATTGAAATAGGGGAAATGTGTTAGGACAATTAACGACTGTATGGCATTACAACGGCAGTTGTGCACCTTATGTAAAATGCTGCGGCTCGGCAAATCTCTGCACCACACGTATCAGCTTGACACACAAGATCTCGTCTGGACTGCCACAAAAAAGGATCTAGGTGTCTGTGTGTCGTGTTACCTTAAGCCCGGACATCATTGCTGAACTGTGCATAATAAATAATGCCGTATCATGGGTATGATGGAGAGGATATTCAGGTGTATCACGCCAGAAACATTATCCCGGTTAATTAACACATACATACGTCATGTAATGGAACATTTAATCCAAATTTGTGCACTATGGCTGAGAAAGGATATTGAACTACTTGACAGGATTTATCACCGTGCGACTAAGATGGTCTCCCGTTACAAAAATTCGCCTTTTCATTAGCGAATGTCAAAACGTGTCATAACGACGAATACGGAGTAACCTTATGTTGGCATATAACATTTTGCACAACGAAAATCATCGCCTTTAAACATTTACCTAAACCGAAGAACTTTACTCGAACGCGCAGACATTCGAAGGCTTTATGCATTCCACTGGATATTCGTCGAACTTTTCTAGGTCAAATTTGGTTTCTCGTGGAACATCTTTGTGATGATTGTTCGATTAACGCTCTGATGCAGATGAATGATGATGATACCTTAACTATGCCGCTTGGCGAAAAAGGAAACGTTGACTTTCATACATGCTATCATAGTATGGAGAACAGTCCCGTTACTCTGGATATTCAAACTGCATCTGGAAAGACAGTTCGACCGATTTCTAATAGTGCCATTGCTCGTGCTAAAGATCTTTCGTTTGATGATGAAAATTTGACTGCCCTATCAACCGATTCAAGCGATACTCCTGTTAACATGTCCAGATCCGCCCGTATCATTGATTCAAACGGAAAATCTAGTTTTCATTACCAAGAAAGTGGCTTCAATGCTTGCAAACTTCAGAATCCATCAGGTACCATTTCGAATAAATCACCGAACTCATCTCATCAAGCGAATGCACCACTGCCTTCTAGCTCATCCAAACGATCGTCAGATAATGTACTTTTCAAAACCGCTAGAGGAAAAGCCTTACTGGCACCTTTGACTACTGCCATTGAAAAAGCGATACAATTGTTGGTAACTGTGGATGATATTTCGGGTTCGCTGGAACCCCCGTGGAGATCAGAACGTTTGTTGAACAAGCCGTACTGGGATTATACAAACCCAGGATCATTCGCAAACTGAGGTGGTTGTGATGATTGTTCGATTAACGATCAATAATACTCAATCATTCATCACCACTCATTCAGAAATAATCAATAGTACTATCATTCAAGTTCTGATTGTTATTCATTCATTCTGGTTGTTATTCAATACATACTGTGATTCGAGTGAGCGCGGTTGTTCTCACTTACATTCTTGGGCTGATTATTCAATTCAATACAATACAATTCATTACAATCTTCCTCGAAAAATTCATATGCTCGAAATCAGTCGAGATGTTCACATCAAAGCTCGATGAATACATGTCGAACCATGCGATTTAATTCTTGAAAGTTTTTACATATTTTTTTACTGGGTATGCCTCATTAGCATGTGGTTTTTGTTAAGCTTATTGCTTTTTTTACCATAAAAATGTCTGAGTTATGAGTTCTGTCGAGAGGTAGAGAAAGTAAATTATAATAAGTGAGCCTTGCGACAGATGCAGAGTGGTGAACAAAGTTAGACTTCAAATCCACTATTAAATAGAAATTCTGTAAAATATATCTATAGTGGTATGGATATACCATCGCGCAACCAAACTCGTAAGAGGTTTCCGGAAACTAACGTACGAGGAACGATTTTGAAAACTGAGGCTCCCCACTCCCCTTCAAAGAAGCCTTCGAAGCGATGTGATACTAACATATAAAATAATAAATACCCCACATCATCATTTAAAACATTTATTCGAATACCGTGAGTCACGTCATACACGCAGCCACTCAGCGACACTGGAAATTCCCCACTCCCGTATCAGCTGTCGCCGATAATTTTATTGTGTACGTGTCTGTTTCCTTTGGAATTCCCTCCCCGAAACTCTTGTCATCTCTCCCAGCATCGAGACGTTTATTCGAAATTTGGATACTTATTTGTTGCATAACGATTTGACGACACCTGCGTATTGACTCATGGTAACTATACAACTTGACTATACTTGACATTACATGTTTATTTTATACCTATTTCCTGAACGTATATTTACTATGATATGGTGATTGTGAAGCTATGTGCTTTTTGTGACCATAAATTCTTGAATCTTGAATCTTGGATAGAAACGTCCAAAAATTCAGAACGAAATTTATTGAAATACATTTTTATTTGCATGTACACATGCTCAACCATTTTCGTTACTTTGCATGTACACATGCTCAACCATTTTCGTTACTTTGCACTCAATAGATAGACGTATACCAAAATGGTAGAGTCTATCCATAGCCGTTTATAGCCATTCGAACAGAATCGGACCCTAGCGAACTCAAGAATCCCATCACATCGTCTCGAATCTTTGAATTGTATAAATCCGATACCCAGAGTAATTCCATGCTGAGAGCGAGTTCGTTTAGCTACATAATTTGGAAACTAACCATGTTGTGAATGCTTTGAATTCACCAGCTTATATTTGAAAGATCCACCATTCACGAGTTCTTTGAAAAAATTGCACTGGACCAAATTTAAACTATTTTCTGTATCAGTAGAATTAGGAAGCAATATAATCGCAAAATATTTATATATATGTTGAGAGTATCTCGAAGCTGTTTCGGCCAAAATGATTCTCAAACTGATCCACATTTAACAAAATCAGTAAATTGTGTTCATAACTTCGCACAGCCAATTACTGAATCTACAATTAGCCAAAACAAAGTTCTACTTGGCCCCTAAGTTTAGTGCAAAGCGCTTCCTTATGTTATTATAAAACGTGATTGTAGCGTAAGCATGACTTGTATAAAAACCGACATCCTGATTTCGATTCTGCATAGAGTATTGGGTGTGTAAAATAATTTTTTGAAAATCGAATCTACACCGAACCTTGTTTTTGATAATCAGGACAATGCTTGATTCACAAAAGACATTTCAGATTTCGTCTCATGCAAAACTTCCAAGAGCCTCAGTTCCAGAGGACTGGTTGCAATACACATTACCCATATTTTTAATAATTCGGTATCGCTTCCTGGTATCACACAGTATCTAATTCGTGCGTAATCGATGGATCAGACACAAACGCACATTTGCTTGCCCAGTCCGTCTCGTGCATCAATCAGCTGATTGGATGTTCATGTGCGACCTTGAGGGATGCGTGCGCTGGATCGATAACCTTCCCTAATTGAATACCGGTGAATGTTGCAAACTGTAGCAATCACGGTAACGCAATTTTTGGGGGAGGAAATAGCGAATAATTGATTTCGAATCGAGGTTAAATGTGCCGAATGATTCCGCGGTTTCGTAGCAGGTGAGTCATCCATCGGTTAGTGGGAAAGCACAATTTATGCATGAGAAATAGTTTTTTTGGTTTTTTTCATTCCAAATAATTCAAAATTAGCTGGTTTATTCTATTATGAATATTATTTAGGAGGCGGGACCAAATTTACTTTAAAGGGTCATGTAACTAGCTCCGCAAAATTATTTTTGAATTTCAAGATGAGTTATATGATTATCGTATGTATTTCTCCAGTGTATTTTACTCTTTAGATAGGTCAAATGGTGATGGCTGAATTTCGCAAAAATGAATTTAACAGACTTAAAACCATTGTTAAATTGGGGTTCTTACAAGGAACCACGATGTTCAAATATAGTATCACAAAGTGATTCTTGAACATCACTTCTACACCACAACCGGCTTTTGGACACATGACTTCCTCAAGTTTTTTCATTACTAAATCAGTGAAAAAGTTTAATAATATTATACTTTATTGCCACTATTTAGGGCCATGAGAAAAATATTTCATGAGAATGATAATCTTTGAAAATCTTGCCGCCACGTACTACGTAAAAATTAATTTTGACCGAATTCCAATGAATTGCTATTTTTGCATTCGAGAAATGCTTTTTCTATCAACACTGAAGAGTTTGGGAAAATCATTGAAATCTTGAAATAACACGTTTCAGAAGTAAATTTCAAGCATGAATAGATGTGTAATGTCGATTCTATCGATGGAAACAACTGCAGAAATGATGTCAATTATGGTGTACAATTTGAAGAAATATTTCTCGTGAAAATTGAGGAGCAAGAATGTGGTAGATAAGAAATAATACCTGCTGGACTACGTGCCTAGGGAAATCACGTTCAATGACTGGTGTATTGTTGATTGAATAACGTTAATGATACGAATTCGCTCTATTTGAAATTATGGAAAGCATTATCGATCGTCCAAAAGTACTAATCGCATAGTGAGAATGTGATCCTGACCAATATTGAACAGCATTTGATTATCGATAGAGTTGGGACAACGCAATCAATGCGTGATTACTGTTCTATCACAAATACTATCAAAAGGGACTAATGTACTGTCTCTTTCAAACTCTGTTATTCTTATTGTTACGTCATCATCATCATCATCATCATCAGAGACAGCATTACACCGGTAGCATGTATAGAAAGAAGGCTTAACTGCCACATAACCATGATAAAGTGAAATCCTAAAAGATGGGAAAGGGTGGGACTTGAATTGCTACGGATTCTATTGAAGAGTAAGCACAAACAAACTGTTATGAGATGCCTACACCTCGGATGGAACATGCATTCAAACAAGTTTCGTGAACGAGTATAGCAACATCAGCACGACAGCTTCCATGCGACTTTCACTGTCATAACAAGCTTTCCTCGTCACTTCACTTAACAACGTACAAGTTTAAGCAAACTTTCCAAGAAGGGATTACACAGCATGCATCACTAGCTCTGGATCTCGCTTTTTATCTTAGGTGACTTTGGATTGGTTCGATAAAGCAATTTAAACCTGAATGTTGTTCCTACTGACACCCTCTGTCTGACGAAGCATCAGCATCAGAAGTAAAAAGGTACCGAAAACCTGATATAACCCATTCATGTCAAAAAATGTTACATGACCCGAAATAATACGTAGTTTATTGAATTATGCTGTCATGCATCGAGGATATGAATAATCTTCATAAATTAATATTATGGATAATGCAGTCAAGACTATTGCTTTGCGAAGCTAATCTCGGGCCTAACATAATATTTGGATAGTTATTAATATTAGGAAATTATGTTTATTTATACCCCGCCAAGCATGGCTTTAACTTCTCATCCATACTCTTTTAAAAGCATTCGCTCAAGCATCTGCATTCGAACACTTAACCATTTTCTACCGTATTCAACTTGGGAAAAATCCTTTCAAGCGTTCGAAAATTCTAGACCAGGAGCCCGAGTAACTACTGTTTCGCTGTTTGCCATATGCGTCGTTAAACCGTGCCACTAACCCAACCAGATTGATTGATCGATCGATATTTGGGATGGAAAACCGATCAATAAATGTTTACACTGCTGTGCTGCGCACACGTTTGAATCACCTGTATGGGATCTACAGGTCACGCTGGGTGTTGTGGATGGGCAAAGATATATGTACACACACACACACACACGCTTTAGTCGATTCGTCTTGGTGAAACAAACGTGTGCATATCTAATGCACTCGCTGCATTTGTACATTAAGCAAATCGTGATATTTTTACCGCAATCCAGGCACGGACTTATTCTCGTTACAGGTAACATTTCGCTAGGATAACGAAACTTTCGAACAACAACTTTTCGTTTCGGAAATGACCTCAACAACGACGGGAACGTTTCGACGATCTGCGAAACCTGGTGACAACAGTGAGATGACTGAGGTGGACGAATCGACGACCACGACCACGAACACATTCGCTTCGGGGAAAACGAAAAAGGAATGCACCATATTCGAACCACAGCAGTGGAGAAAAACCGTGTGTAAAAATTGTTTCCGTACGCAGCCAGAACATAAGCTCACAGTGGTGAAAGATGAGACTTACGTTGGTCCGACGGTGATGCTTAGACGAGCGCCGGATACAAGCAACAACCACGTGGGCGCGCCTGGTGTCGAAACCTCCGGTTCGGATTTGAAATCTGGACGTATTGGTGGGAACGCTGCCAGAGCGGCTGCGCGGAAACTGGTTGCAGGACAGCGGTAAGTTATTTACAACGCTTGAATTTGTGATGCTTCTCAACCAAAAAATCAACCGTATTGAGAACAATGCATTATCATCATCATCATAGACAGCACCACACCGGTAGCACGTAACGAATGCTTAACTTGCACACAACCATGAAAAAGTAAAATTCTAAAAGATGGGGAAGGGTGGGATTCAATTTGCTGCGGAATCTATAGAAAAGTAAGCACAACCAAACTGAGAAGATGTGCCTACACCTCGAATGAAACACGCATTCAATCAAGTTTCGTGAACGATAAGAGCGACACCAGCATAGCAGCTTCCTTGTGGCTTTCACTGTCATGCATCATAACAAGCTTTTCTCGTCACTCCGCTTAACAACATACAGGTTAGGCAATCACTTCAAGAATATGTTTAGTGTAAGACCGCCATTAAACACGATTTCGGGACATATTCTGAAGCGTAACTAGCTATTGCGATATCTGATCTCTGGGAAGATGCGCTGAGCCGACTTTGGAAAGGTTACTAGTAAGGGTTTTTAACTGCATATGCCATGCCACCACGAGATTTACACCAATCAGGATGTGGCGTCGCATAAAGAATCCGTTTTAGAAGTCATTGGTCCGGCGTAACCGATGCCGTTAAATCTGGTACAGCAAAAGTATAAACTAAGAAGGACCTCTCTGATATGGATATAATGAATAGTCCAGTGTTTTTTGTAAATCACATCCCTTTACTTGCAGTATGATGTATTGATTCATTTGCGAGTTTTAATTAAATTTGGTGGTATAATGTTCTAGTCACAAGGTCTGTAATCATAGGAATGAATGAATGAGGACCAGATAGTTAGATGCGACAACCCCTGCCTTTAACGAGATCGTGATGGGAAGCTGAATCCACAAAAGGATTTAATGATTTATGGTTAATAATAGTGTTTAACGAATAAATTACATGCATGGGATTTTTGCGTATGTTCGCTTAAAACATTGTCAAGCCACCGTTGGATAAGGTTGGTAGACCAACCTGTTCAATCATATGAGCTTGCACTCATGTAGACTGGGTTTGAACCCATGACCATGAACAAAAAAGCTCATTTGCATGCATCTCCATCACACACACTCCTCGACCGGCTTCGTACTGTTTGCATTCATCAGGTAGGAACAGTAGGATCAGGATCCGCATGCATTTGAAACAACAGGAGAATGGTAAACAAGTTGCGCTTGTATGCCACTGTTGTATAAGGTTGGTACGACCAACCTGTTCAATCACATGAGCCCAGACTCAAATAGACTATATTTGAACCCATTATCACGAACAAAAAAAGCTCATTCGCATGCATCTTCATCATAGACACACTCCACGACCGGTATCGTGCTGTTTGCAGTCATCAGGTAGAAACAAGAGGATCAGGATCAGGATGCGCTTGAAACAGTGGAAGCGGATCCCGATCCCACTGTCCCTACCTGATGAGTGCAAGCAACACGAAACCGCTTGTAGTGTGTGTAGTATGGAGATGCATGCAAATGAGATATAAAGGCTGCAAACAATTGGCCCTACAAATTTGAAAGAACTTGCTTTTGACCGCCCACTTTTAAGTCACTGTTTACAGCCTCTTGTTTAATCTGTGAAAAAGCAGATAATTCTCCTGTTTCCTGAACCCTGAGAACACAGACAACGCTTATCGAACCCTATCCAAATTGAATCTCTTGGTAATGTGAAATCTTTTGAAACACGAGGACATTGTACGCTCCGGATTACGGCTTGAAGCTAACAACAATATTTGTACATTTCACCCAACTCTCGATCTGCCAACTTATTTACGTTACAAACACTACTGCCCCACCCGAAGTTTAAGACCAAAATAAAGTCATTCACCCTTGTGAGACCAAATCCTCAACGGTGTACGGTTGCAATTACCGATTGAATCCAACAAGGTGAACGCGATTGAGTAATGTAACTGACGTACTTGCGTTCTCTAGCTCGTCTGTGGTAATCTAAAATGATTAAGAGTGTTGAACTAGATGAATCTACTGTCTGTACATTCGTTTACAGATCCACAGATGAAAGCCGCACCCAAACAACCAACCTTTCTGACTCTCGTCGTTCCACATCTTCCATCGGTGCTGGAGGAGGAACGTATTCTTCCGCATCCAGCATAGATGCCAGATACATTGAGGAGTTGGAGAACGACTTTTTCGCCCTGGAGGACAAGCACGAGGCGGTTATTCGCGAGCGTGACCAACTCACGGTTGATTTGGAAGCGAAAATTCGTACCATCGCGGAACTTCAATCCACGTTGGAACAGTATCGAGAAAAGGTCGCGCAAATGGAGCGGAAATGCGCACACATGGATGAAGATATCAAGAGCTACCGGTGAGTTATTCTTTCCTAATCGCATCAGTTCGTGAACGTTCTCCGGGAAAAAGTCGTGTGCTTGGCCCTTCCTGAAGTTTGTACCACCACATGACGAAATATATGTTTCACGAAAAGACTGAGTATGACGATGCAATCATTTCTCTTTTGCTTCATCCCCTCAATTCAGCGAACGTCTACGTTTACCGGAGAGCGATCAGACTCCGTCGCCCAGAGAACAGCAAACCTCTTCGGATAGTCAAAGAGCCAGCCCATCTGCAAACACGGAAGGGCCTTGCCCGAATGAGTTACAACAACGTCTGAACGAAGTCGAGCAGTTGTGTCAAGAAGTGATGGAAGAGAATGAGCAGTTGAAAGAAGAAGTTGAGGAAATGCAGAGGGAAATTGAAGAGATGCATGACCATTTCCAGGTAGGATTTTTATTTGTAGTAGTCACTGTATTCAGTGATTCATATCGAACGAGTAATTTTCCAGAGTTTGATTCGTCTTGGATCAATGGATACCCAATTAGTGAAGGTGACTGCCTTCCCAGAGACAAACTCGGGCGAAATTCAGAAGCAATAAATTCACCAGAGAACGGATTTAGGTTTCGAAAGTCATCACAATTATTGCGGTACAGGAAGACTTGTTCAGCTGCAGCACGATCTCAGATGCACTAATGAAACGCCGGTGGATGAATTGTCCCCAAGCTAGCACCAAAGATTTTATTTCTGTCCAAGATATCGAAACAGCACTTGAAGATAAGATTCATGTGTGCTTTCGTAGCAAAGCATCAATGCAAGCACTAGAAGATAACACCCCGCATTTTTCGTTGTACTCGCGTTTGGAGGAGGCGATATAAATCTCCATAAAGCTTCCCGAGTGCCTTTTATACACAAAAACC
>JACCGJ010001521.1:44476-58185 GCA_013407085.1 Atriophallophorus winterbourni | reverse complement strand
ATCTCAGCCAATGACCGATTTGTTACGCAAAAATGAGCGACGATTTAAAATGAATGTTGATGCTGTTGAATCGTTTCAAAGATTAAAGACCGCATTGAATGAAGCATCTTCATTATCATACATGTCTAGGAATCCTCATGCTTCACTTTCGCTTGCCACTGATGTATCTCAAGCAGCAGTCGGTGCTGTCCTCCAGCGAAGTATTGACGGTGTTCTAAAACCGCTTGCATTCTTTTCCCGTCGTCTCCAACCAGCCCAAACACGTAACAGCACATTGGGAAGTGAATTATAAGGTATATATTTTGCTGTTCGCCATTTTCCACATTTGCTCGAAGGCCGCAATTTCACTGTTTGGACTGATCACAAGCCCCTGACTATTGCACTGTCTGCTACAGCTGATAGATATTCACCCCGTGAGATACGTCAACTTGTCTATATTTCGCAATTTACGAGTGATATATGTTATTTGTCTGGTTCATCATACACAGTTGCAGATGCAGTTTCTCGCATGCAACTCACCGCAATCAGTCGAACGAATTTCGATCTCAAGCATTTAGCAGAGGCTCAGCAACATGACAGTGACTTACAGCAATATCAATCTACCTTATTCCTTAGAGTTCAAACTGTCCCTATCCCCAATTGGAGTTTGATTTTATTATGTGATTTTTCCACCGACCATCCCCGTCCATTAGTACCGAAGTTACTGAGGAAGTCCATTTTTGAAAACTTTCATTCGCTTTCCTACCACGGTATCCGTGCCTTTCGTAAGTTGATCACCGGTCGCTTTGTTTTGCCAAAAATGCGTGTGGATATTCAAAATTGAACAAAAGCCTGTATCCAGTGTCAACGCAGCAAAGTGCAACGTCATACTTTCAGTGCCCCAGGATCTTTTTTCCACATATTGAACGTTTTCAGCATGTTCATCTCGACATTGTCGGTCCTCTGGCTATTTCTGATGGTTTAACAAACATTTTTACTTGTGTAGACCGTTTCAGCCACTGGCCTATTGCCATTCCGATTACCGATATTACAGCACAAACCGTAGCAAAAACAATAATGCTGATGTCATATGGTAATACGGAAAATTAGGCAGAGAACCTGCCATTGATCCTTCTTGGTATACGTTCTACTGTCAAAGAAGATCTCGGTTGTTCCGCGGCCGTATTAGTTTACGGCACTCCACTCCGACTCCCTGGTGAATTGATCGCATCCCATGACGTGGCAGCAGACATCACTGTTCCCAATTATATCAATCGATTACGATTCTTCATGCGTTAATTGCGTGCCACCTCCACTCGCCCATACAATCGTAACGTTTACTTGCCAAGTGATTTACAGTCATGTGCTTTTGTCTTCATTCGAACTGATCACACGCGCAAACATCTGCAAGCCCCATACACTGGACCCTGCGCCGCTGCGCCAAATACTTCGTCATTGAGAAAAATAGTGCTCAAGATACGGTTACTATCGACTGCTTGAAAGCAGCTCTTATCGAACCAGTGTGCGACGAAACATCACACTCAAATGTGCACACTCGAAGTGGTACCTTCGATGTTGACAGGTCGGAGAGTCAGGTGGCCTGCAAATCTTGCAGACTATGCGGATTAACTTTTCGTTTCGAGCGTTTCACTCTCTTCTAACGCTCTGGGGAGGAAGTATTATGGTGTTTTCATCATTGTATATTTTATTATTTTAATCCTACATATTTTGTCATTTGTTTTATTATAATGATACATGTAACTATGTACACAATTCGAATATATTATTCACGCTGTTTACGTGTTGTGCTATGGGACAACTCCATCGTCTGAGGCAAACATTATCACTACAACCTGCAAAACTTTTGATTGGTTGAATTGCTTCAGCCACAACGCCTGTCAGCCTTCATACAGATTATTTTGATTGGTTGAATTCTGATTGGTTGCTTCAGCTCCAATAAATAGCTCTGCAAGGGGTCCGCTCTAACGATATCACTCAGATTTTTCAGGGAACCATTGGCAACCACGCGATTGGAAGTCTCGTGGAATTGAACTACTTGCTGACCGATTTCGGATGCGGGGACTCCTCATTCAACATACGGTACTACGTGAAGACTCGATTTCAGAAAAATCTTACCGGATGTGATGTGGTAAACATGCGCCGGCGAGTTCTGGCTGGCCGTAACAATCCAGGTAAGTGTTGTTTCATTACAATTAAAATAACTTGATTATATGGACGATATTTATTATCCATTTTTCACAGCCTATATTCGACGAATGGAAGAGGATCTCAACGTCCATGGAAAGGCACGCGTGCTGCTGGATGAGACGAACAAGATGACGCATTTCATCTATACAACCCAAGAAATGCTTAGTTTGTTTAACCGATTTTCCGATTTTATTCTCATCGATGGTACATTCCGTACCAATCGCGAGAAATATTTTTTATATCAATTAATGGTAGTAGATGGATGCCGCAAAAGTCTTCCTGTAGCAATAGGCTTCTTGTGGAGGGAAACAGCTGAAGATATCCGCACGTTCCTGCTTACCTTTGTCGAATTCGTCGGTGGGTGTGATGCTGTGAAAGCCATCATGTCCGACGGAGCACTTGCGATTGCGAATGCTGTAGAGGACGTATTTCCACACGCTTCGCATTTGCTTTGTCGGGTGCACATGCTCCGTAATGTTACTCGCCGTAACCCCCGAACGCAGGCACTGAAATGGGTATTTGTTGCGACGAAAACCCGTAGTTTGTGGGAGTACGCGTATGCCTTAATCCATATGCAGTGTGCAGACCCTGTATTCTTCCAGTACTTCAAAGGGCAACACTGTCGCAACTACCTTAAGTGGGCAAATGCCCGCCGTCCCAAGGTAGCCACCTACGTATTGGGGACACGAACATGGTCGAGGCCATGCACCGATATTTAATCTTCCTAATATTCTACTATACTGTATATACCTTAATTCTATACCTATCTCTCCTCCAGGTGTTGTCATCTCGTGCCTCCGGACACATCGCAATATCAATTTGAGGGTAAAAGAATACGAGGAATAAAAGGTTCACTGAAACAAAACTTGCTGTTCAACAAATTTCGAAATATATATTTTATTTCACATCCATTTGCTTTCTTAACCTAAGGCAGTAAATTGGACATGGCCATATTTCATAGTGCGATAAAATTGTGTTTTGTTGAGAAGAGTGATATGTTGCTCTCTTAGCTGATTGTGCATCAGGGTTAACGTTCTATTAGTGAAGCTGCATGGAATTTAGTGAGCTTTTTGAACTATCATGTAGCTTGTGACTCATAAATATTTCTGCATGACATTGTACGTTGACTAACCGCTCATGCTCTGTGAGATAGACAAATAATTTCTACGTGGCTCCCCTCTCACCACATGTGGTAGTGCGTTTAGTTTCATTTGCCCCCTGTAGTCTGCTAGCCTGTACAAGGTGCGCACTTTCGTCCAATAAGATTGCGAGTTTGCGCGAAAGCGTCACCCCATCACTCGCTTGAATCGAAAGACAGTCTCAGCCTGAAAGACTACAGTGTATGCAATAATTTCACCACACAGAATATCAGCCTTAAATCGGTGACGGCATATTGACACTGGTTTCACGTTATAATGTTTGAGACGAGAGAGTAAAGCTAATAACTAGTGAATATATATATGTTTACGAATATGATACACTATGGATGGTGACACTGATAAAGATAGTGAGCTGATTTGATTTTCAACATTGATGACTTTTGTACCATTACTATGCACATAACATGTCTTAGAATTTCGACAAACTGACTGAATATGTCCAAGTTTACCACACTTAAAACATTCAGCATTACGAAATGGACTAGTAAATCGAGAATGTAACTTGCCGCAATATGCACATTTTCCAAACTTCTGATTGCCAAAATTAGACTTTCTTTTGCCGAATTCGCTTACTCTGCTGGTTTGACATCAGAATCACTTTGTCGCTGTGGTCGGTTGCTGGACTGAGGTTCAGATCTAGAGGTTCCGAACAAAACAGTTTGAGTGTCAGCATTATTTTGATGATTAATTTCTTTTGAAACATCTCCATTATCTTCGCATATTCTCTTGAAATTTTCATAGGTTGGATTATTCAACATCAATAACAGGCGATATAAATCAGGTTTATTGATACCAGCAATTAAACGATCTCTTTTTCCCCTTCTTACTTCATGTGTGAAATTATTCGAATTCTTATTGAATTTTTACCATCATATGGATATTATTAAGCTTGTTGCTTTGCGTACCACTCATCAACTGATATAAGGCTCGCTGAATCTTATCTTACCGTCTCCACCTGCTGACAGCAAACAGACGGAAACAAGCTTTACAGGGTATCCAGTACAATCAACATTTATCCGGATTTAATTTTACGATATGATTCTTTCATTTTTCCTGCAAGATTATCGTTGAATTCTATCCAAATACACTAGTATACAGAATGATTTATCTACAGTTATAATATAACACATTCTGTTCATACGCTATATGCGTCTCAGTGGTCGTACAACGTTATCCACTTTCATGAAAATAGTTTACTTTTCCTACAAGATTCATATGCGTTGATTTGTTTTTGCTCCTACGTTTGATTTAGATATGACCTTAAATAAAAGTACAGACTACGGTATACTACCAGCCGAGAGGCTAAGCTTGTCGCAAACCATTGGAGTCAACATGGGAATGTTCCGGCTCGGTTTGAAAATCCGGTGGACAGTAAGGCTAAACGTGTTGCCAACCCTTGAGGTCAACATGGGAGGGTTCCGAAGCTAACACACTGGCCGACAAAAAGTTGTTATTCTGAATGTAACCTGATCTAAAGTGACCGTCAACTTGATACGTTGAGGTCAACATGGAAATGTTCCGTAGTGGACTAAATGGTTGAGAAAACTTAAATTTGTTTTTCGGAATGAAATTTGCTCTAAGCAGACCGTAAAATACAAACATAAAATGAAAATTAAAGATATACGGATAACAGACGTATCACTGTTTCGCTCCAAATAAATTACATCTCCATAGTTTGTAGTTGTCTGACAACGTTACCGTTGATTTCAATCACAATACAGTTGTTTTCACCACGATTCATCTATAATAAGCTTTGTGGTTCACAGTGATGCGTTGATTGAACACCGTTTTTAGATCAATTCTTTTCACTTTGTGAGTAGTCACATCCCAAAATGTTTTTTTACTTAATAAAGTCAAATTAGAGGGTGGACAACATCCAAAACTACTGTCAGCCTTCACACAGGTTGTCCGTCAAGTTATTTCGATTGGTTGAATCTATCTATCTATCTATCTATCTATCTATCTATCTATCTATCATTAACGGTGTAGCGATTTGTGTACATAGGAACCACTTCTTTGTTTGATGGACAGCTATACAAGCCAAACAATGGTTTAGCGATGGGCTCACCTATTACACAAGTGTTGACGAATATGTACATGGAGCACGTTGAAGAGATAGTCTTGAAAATGGAAGCAACAAAACACAAGATTAGCAATCTTGAGCTATATGCGAAAGTTTAGAATATGTTACATGTATTCTTTGGAATTCTCTACCCCAACATGTGGTGCACTCTCCTTGCTTGGCGATTTTTGAAGCGCCTATTTATCCCAAACGGGAAACTGTTTGTTAAGCAGCAGAATCTATCCACAAATTAAATGTTATTGCACCCGGTGTTTGAACAGCATATTCCAATGTAGGTATTCAACCCACAGGAAACTCATTGCCAAGCGGATTTCTCTTCTAGATAGATGATAGATAGATAGATAGATAGATAGAGAGAGAGATAGGAAGATAGAGAATTAGAGATAGATAGATAGATATATAGAGAGAGATAGATAGATAGATAGATAGATAGATAGATAGATAGATAGATAGATAGATAGATAGATAGATAAATGGATAGACAGATGGATAGATAGATAGATAGATAGATAGATAGATAGATAGATAGATAGATAGATAGATAGATAGATAGATAGATAGATAGATAGATAGATGAATAGATATATAGATAGATGAATAGATAGATAGATAGATAGATTGATAGATAGATAGACATATGGGTAGATCAACATATAGATAGATGGATGACAGACAACAGATAGAAAGATAGATAGATAGATGAGATAGATAGATGATAGATAGATTTAGATAGATAGATAGATAGATAGATAGATAGATAGATAGAAGATAGAAAGAAAGTAAGATTAGATAGATAGATAGATGGATATAAATAGATAGATAGATAGATAGATAGATTAGATAAGATAGATAGATCGAGATATAGAAAGATAGATAGATAGCTGGCTAGAAAATACGACAATGTTGCATTCGTGATGAAGGCAAACAGGAAAAAACCGTTAGTGACGTGCAAGTGCGGGTATATGAGCAACACATTACTTTGGCTATAAAGCTATAATCATGAATACAACTCACTGTTCGCTAAACATATCACACTCTAGACAAACATAAATCGAAACATTGTTTATTTGGTTAAATGCCAATTTCAATGAGCATCATAAACAACATCACAACAATCGTTTCAACTAAATTACATCTGCATAGTTTGTAGTTGTCTGACAACGTTACCGTTGATTTCAATCACAATACAATTGTTTTCACCACGATTCCTCTATAATAAGCTTTGTGGTTCACAGTGATTCGTTGATTGAACACCGTTTTTAGATCAATTCTTTTCACTTTGTGAGTAGTCACATCCCAAAATGTTTTTTCACTTAATAAAGTAAAATTAGAGGGTGGACAACATCTAAAACTACTGTTAGCCTTCACACAGGTTGTCCGTCCGGTTATTTTGATTGGTTGAATTCTTATTGGTTGCATTAGCCTGTCAGCCTTCATACAGATTAGAGTGTGTAGAAATAATGTCAGTTATCGTCTGATTGGTTTGGATCTGTATGCCGTGTTACGTTGAGAAGTGTGTTCCGATTTGTTGGGTACAATAATCAGAAGGCGTACGCAGTTAGTGGTGAAATTTCCGCTGGTTCAACCGCTACAAAGTCATCGATGAAAATCAGGAATAGAAGAGGACCGAGTACCGACCCTTGGGGTACACCACTTATCACGTCGGTTTGATTCGACAGCGTAGGACCCACCATTACTCTGAATGTCCTACCTGTTAGGAACGCCTTCTTCCAAGCATGTAGACTACTCCGTATGCTTTCTGCTGCTAGCTTAATCTCTAGAAGGCGGTGATTTACAGAATCTAAAGCCTTGTTGATAGAGACAGTTCAGCTATTTTTTATTTCTCACTCCTTATATTCACAATAATCTAAGGCCTAAAAATCAGGACAATTATTGAATACGGTTTGCCGTCGTGCTAGTTAATTTCAAAAGGGCAGAATGCCATCCTGAAGACAGTTCAGCTCAGCTATTCTGACCTTGATATTATTGAAATTTGTAATTTCACTTTCTTTTTCAAATGTTATTCCATTTCTATCGATGCTTGTTTTAGTCAATGATTATTACACAATATACTTTTTCCGCGCGCGTACTCCTTCTGTTTTGTTCGCAGGTGCTGCTTTGTTGCGTCTTTGTGAATGACGATGCTTAACGGCAAAATTGACGTGTCGCAGCATTTTCAGCTTTAAGTTCAAGTTGCACAGGCCTGAAGGTGGCTGAAATCCAATTTCCTTTGACGGGATGCGGTTTAGCACCAGGCACTTTGATATTGAATTTACAGTTCGTACGTTTCACACGCTCTTGTTTCCGGATATCTGGAAAGTAAGGTAAGGGTTCTCTTCACCAGCACCGTGAGAGGTCCTCTATTCAGGAAACAATGTATGTATGTATGTATGTATGTATGCGTGAGCGATGTAGGATGTATGAAATCACTAGCCTAATCGAGGCAAAGTGAAACATAGGCATGAGCTGCATGTGGGCTAAGATGTTGTCAGGTTGCCCAGGCCTAGACAGATATTAAATAAAAAAATGTAACAATACGTTTTCTGTTGTTTTTAAGTTTTTTTATCAGACAACGTGCAGAAATATGGTGAGCCATTTAGCGTCTAATTCCCTTTTAAAGCTCAACACATTTGGGAGGTTTGCTATACAATCCGGGAGCTTGTTCCATAAATTGACGACACGGTTTGCTGAAAATAGTTTCACGTGCTAGCAACCTAGGTCTACTCTTGAGAGGTTTCACAGAATTACCCCTTGTGGCTGCTTTGGGATCAACTTTGAGGATTTCAGTAATATTATCACCCGCAAGATCTTTAAGAATCTTGAAGCATTCTATTAGGTCACCTCTCAGCCGTAGTCTCTTTAGTGAAAACAGATCGAGGTTTTCTTCTTCTTCAAGCCCTTGTAAGCCGCATCTCTTTATATCAGCAACATAGTACAGGAGAACCTCAGTTAAAGAAATCCTGTCCAGTGTTGTACAGCTTCGCCGTGATTACAGGCAATACCTTATCTTCAAGTTGCTAGAAATTGGTTTTCAGATCTTGCTAAAATAACCTCTTCCGGAAGCGCATTCCAAAAGTTAACAATTCTTGTTGAGAGCGTGAATCCTTGTGGCAGGCGTAGTGTCCTTTGCTTTCGAAGCTTTAGAGCATGGACACGGTTTCTTGAGTCCGTCACGAGAGATAAAAAACTCGCGCAACTCGTCAAAATGAGCTCCCAGTAATATGCGACGAGTTAGCAGCAGGTCGTAGCGCACACGCCGAATACTGAGTCTTGCCTCATGGGTTTTTTCTGTTTGACCCTCAATCATCCTATTTGCAAAGCACTGGACCCTTTCAAGACCTGCAATATCTTTTTTTATACGGTGCCGAGGATTGAACGCAGTATTCCAACCACGACTACTCTGTATAAAGGAATGGAGATGAAATATTTTCGGCATGACAACGCTGAGCGTAGTTTGAACAATTCGCTGCGAGCCTTGTTTGCAGCTTCGGCACATTGAGTAGCCCATTTCAAATCGCCTGTTATAGTAATGCTAAGATCCTTCACTTTCTAAGCAGCAGCTATTCTGTTAGTTCTTTCGCCGTCTCCTAGTTAGGTTGTCGCAAAATCAGTCGTCAAAACGCAGATCTTCACCAAGTTCAGTGGCAAGTCCCAGATCTTTGTCCACTCGATTACTTTTTCTAAATCAGAGATGAGCGAATCTCTACTGTCGGTTCCTAAGATTTTAACATCATCAGCAAACAGGGAGCAGCGTGAACTCAAGCAGTTTGCGATCTCGTTTAGAAAAAACAGAAAGTGTAATGGACCAAGCACTGAGCATTGAGGCAATCCACTGAGAATCAGTGATTCCTCCAAGCACTCCCCTGCAATTCTAACATAGTCAGTGCGGCTAGTTAAGAAGCTGTCTAACCATTAATGTAAGTCACCTGTGACGCCCCACATACTCAGTCAGAATTTTTTGGAAGCCTAGGAAGATTAAACTACGTGAATTAGATTTGTCTCCACAAGTCGATTAGCCTTTTCTTTCCCACCAGGTCATGTTGGCTTGGACTTGACAGGTCAAATGGGGAAATGACTGAGTAAATACGTTTTGAGGATGAGTTCTTCCACGCCCGGTGTAGTTCGCAATTTTTAGCCTTAATAGGCAAGGCCGGTCTACCTCTGGATAGTTATTATGATGCCTTGAGCGCGTCATCCAAGTAGTTACTGAAGCTTTCAAGCCCATGTGTATATAGAGCTTAGTCCATTATTGAGTTCATGTGCCTATCATTCTAATTATATGTCTATCTGATGATTCCGGTATATTTTTAATTATTACACTGAGTGCGATATCGGTATCATTTGTATGAGCGCTAGTTTTGCGTTTTGGGGGTGCTCCATCTGGAAACTAGAGGGTGGGGAGTCCTGCCAATGTGTTTACCCTTTATACTATGAGGACCACAGTGAGCATGGTTCATTAGGTCCATGTTTATTACACTCGGATGAATAGTAACCACACTCAGTTAGGGTGTGGCTTTTTGTCGTCTTCAGAAACAAATATTTCAGGAAGAATTGCTGTGGCTATTGTATCTACCAAAAGCGGTTTTAGTGTTTCCACACGTTCTCAATATCAATTTTTTAAAATATTTATTTGAGCTTCCAGGTTTGCCTCATGGATAGGATTTGTGGGTATCGCCAAGCTATTTACTTCGAAATGCTCTATATACGTATAAAATGCCCGGGGAAAACATCATTTCAATAAACATTTCTACTTTCTGTTTTAGGGCTTTATCACATTTGGTATTTACTTTACCCTAGCATTCAAAAAATTTAACTGTGTGTGACCTAGCGCGTACCCTTCTGTTGCATATTCGACACGCATCACGTGCAGCCTACTTTGTCTGAGGCATTGAGGTCATTATTCCTGTCACTGTTGCAATCCGGTAAGGGAGGAGCTTGCGTATATCAACTACAAGAATCATCTCTTATAATAAAGGCTTTTATCACTCCAACGTAGGCAGCGCAGTAGCGATTTCATAGATCCGTTCAAAGTACCAGAAATTATGGTGTCCTAAATTCGACAACATAATCCAGCTCTCCCCATTGATTGTCAATACATGTCACAGTCAATAGATATGTAAGCTGCATACTAGGCTAAAAATCGAAACGCAATTTAATGAATAAATAATTCATTCTTGGATATCCGATTCATGCTAAGCATGATTCTTTAACATCTGTGTAGTAAACACGTAGAGCGCACATCCTGAAGAAATTATCTCAGCAGCTAAACTAAGAGCGTTTAAACATGTGATTATAATACTGATGTTGACTCCACTACTCGAAACGGAAGGTTGATTTATTATTGCACAAGCGTTTATTACAGGGTGCTTTTTCACTTCTGCTTCCCGTTTAAGCTTCTCCACAAAAAGAAACATGAGGACCATTGTTGAGAAGACAAGCCCTGAGAGGAGATGACCACCATTACATCACTCATGCAATCAAGCTCATCCGTCTCAAAGAATTCTGATCCAAAAGCATTTGAATATCTGTTCTGACGGGTTGGAGAGCAGATCGTTCAGTAGCGGGTTCAAACGTTAATCACCCACGCGGATATCTTGCTCGCATTACTCAACTATAGCGGTTTAATCTTTTGCAACTTAACACGATATTCCATGCGTTGGATTACTTTCAATTACTTACATCTATTTGTAAATGTGAAACTAATTTCGATAAAAGTGTTTCAGTTCAAAGCTCCTTTACATGCATCTCCATCACACACACACACACCCAACGACCAGTTTCGTGCTCTTTGCACTCATAAGTTACAGACAGTAGGATTAGGATCCGCATGCGCTTGATTGATTTACTTTTTTCATGATCAATTCTTGAAGGCTTTAGCTTCACCCCGATCATAAAAGACGGGCAAACTCAGAAATACCACAATAAATGAAATGCATTCATTAGATACACAATGAATTGTTCACTTGAAATACAGACGTTCTTTAACTTAATTGTGCACCACTATACTGAACGATATTACTTTAAATCGGTTGTTGGCCTAAATTTCAAGGTTATTAATTTAGTAGCGCTCCGGTTACTTTTTTTTATTTCGTTCCTGCGCTAAGCCGTCTACTGTGATCATGTTATCTTCGTTTAATATCACCAAAAAGCTTTCAACTAATTCGATGACAGATGTATACAAAGCAATTCGTATTTCTGATGGTTGTGCTGTCGTTTTGAAAGTATTCAAAATTTCAACAATGCAACCGACAATGATTCGAAACATGCAATATAATGGCTGTGACGTATCTGCCCCCAGTGAAGTTGCTTTTCTTGAAGAAGTAAAAAATATACCTGATTGTGTACGTTTGCTGGATTTTATTGACGATTCTCCGAATGATCAATGGATCATTGTTCTCGAAGACCTTGAAGACATGGGATATGTTAATTTGGCAACGATTCTTTCGGATTCCGATGAAGTTCTTCATGAGGCGACTATTGCGTGGATAGTTAAAAGTTTAATTTGTGTTTTGTCGGAGGTTCACTCACTCGGAATAGTGCACTGTGATATTAAACCTGATAATATTTTCGTCAACTTTGAAAATCATTCCATAAAATTAATTGATTTCAATATATCTACAAAGTTAGGAGAAGATCAGAATTGCCTTATATCCAGCGGAACTCCTGATTATACACCACCGGAAGTATTAGTTCATCGAAAACAATGGACATTTGCAGGTGATATCTGGTCTCTCGGATGCACTGCATTTGTTTTACTCTGCAGAAAATTTCCATTTGAAAACCCACATCTTGCTTCTACAACTAGTCCTGCTTATCCACAATGTTCTGCGGACAGCGTCTTCAATTCAAATCCTTTGAAAAGGCATATCAACTCTTGGCCTTCTTTCCCAGTTCAGCCAGTTAGCTTGAAACCTAAAAGTTCAGCAAACCGCATTTCACTGAAGGCTAAAGATTTTCTGATGCAGTGTCTTTGCCGTATGCCAAAAGATCGGGCTCCTCTGACTAGACTGATCAGACATCCGTTTATCTCTTTGGCTGATTCTCATGGGAATTTAAAACGGAGCATTTCGAATTTTGCATCTCAAGGTATTACTGTATTTTGACGAAAGTCTTGACGAAATATTTTTCTATTTTCCATGGATCGAAACTTCATATATATACATGTATTTAGTTTTTTTACTCATCCTGTATTTCGTGTATACGTTTATTAAAGTGATTTCTGTGAAAAAATCTTTTTTCAACCTGAATTCGATTTTAACGAAGAACAATTTTTATGATCCAAACCTAGTTCTCATTAGTGACTACTGTGACCAAAATTTTCTAAATATATTAGAGGTGTTAGTAATTAAAAACCGTAACATCATTTTCTATCTTTTTAAATCCTTACTCACTCCTTTATATTATTTCATTCTACGAAGTCATCAGCCTAATGATTTTGTATGAACGGTAATCCAAATATTCTATACAAGTTAGCTTCCAGTGTGCAAATATGTGTTGTTGAGTTCGTATCAATGTGTAAATACTATAGTGAAATGACTCAGCTTGTCGTTGATTACGGGATTATGCGATGAAATTTATTTGTACACTCAATCTGCCGAATAAGAATTTATTCTCGCGTAGTTAACCTATACTTCTTTCTTATTCCAACCCTTGTTTGGAGATACAGCTTATTGTCCATTTCTGTAGTACGTTACCATGATTGATTCTCAAAGCACATGCTTTCACTGTAGACATAAGTTCATCATCATCATCAAAGACAGCAATACACCGGTAGCACATAATGAATGCTTAACTGCCATACAACCATGAAACAGTAAGATCCTAAAAGATGGGGAAAGGTGGGACTTAAGTTGCTACGGCTTCTATAGAAGAGTAAGCACAAACAAACTGGGGAGAGGTGCCTACACCTCGAATGAAACATACATTCAAACAAGTTTCGTGAACGAGTAGAGCGACATAAGTTCGCTGTGCATTTTAACACTTGTCTCGGTTTCAAAGAAGGTTTTTCACTGGCGGGAAGATAAAACTGGTCTTCTAAATTTAGACGCCATTGTGGAAAACCACCCAGGGGTGACGTTTTGACAAACAGGACAATTATTGTGTTTCGATTACCAGCTGCGCCAATCAGCCAATTTTTTATTGTCTTACAGCTTTAATGTTGGTGGGTAAGATTGATCATATTTACAAATGGATGCGGGTTAATATTTCAACCAATGTTTTTTGCAAAAATGTTTGGTTATCGTTGCTTTTTTGCAATAACTTTTTACTGTTGTCGGTTT
>JACCGJ010001521.1:32168-43476 GCA_013407085.1 Atriophallophorus winterbourni | reverse complement strand
GCACTCTTTGCATTGATGTCGATTCATTGCCATCGTTGCCAATGCGTCGAGTCAAACATTCTCACTTTCTACTGTACCCCATCCAGTCCAACCATGGCTTAATCAGAAGTGAGCCTCTTCAAGCCACTCTTCCAAGTTAGTGGCTAACAACTTTTCCAGTCTGTACCAGCTGACGCATAAAGCGCTCGGCGTGGTAACTGTTCGAGTTTCATGCGCAGGACATGCCCTAACCAGCGGAGACGACGTCGGTTAATGGCTATCTGAAGGCTAGTGTCGTTGCTTCCTAATACTCGGCTCCTGACCTAAGTGTTGCAAATGTGATGTTGCTACCGAACGTAGGCAATCCTCACAAACAACGTAGGTCGAAGACCTCCAACCTCCTAACATCTGCACGAACTGTCCAACATTCATTCATGTAAAGCAATACTGACCTTATCTAGGTGGAATATATCCTTCCTTTCAAACTCAAGCTCAAATCACGTCTCTTCCAGATGCACTTAAGTTTACTAAATGCCAATCTGGCCTTATAAATTCTGGACGTGATTTTCTTCTTTATCCGACCGCCAGAAACCAGCAGACTTCCTAGGTAGTTGAACCGCTCAACATGATCGAGAACCAGATCGTTTATAGCAAAGTTTGGCAGTTCACCTGATCAGTCCTGAAGGAGCACTTTACATTTGCTTAGTAAAAATAATAGGCCATACTTAGATGCCTCCATTGACATCATATACAAGGCTTGTTGGATAAATGTTGTGTCTCCGCCCAGTAAGTCAATATCATCAGCATAATCCAGCTCCATAACGCCAACCTAGAATGAGCTCAACACCACCCGTTGAGAAACTACTAGGAGAACTCCGGGGGACGTCTTCGATGGCAAAGTTGATCAAGCACGAGGAGATTGGACAGCCTTGTATTACACCCGTGGTAGTGTTGAATGGCATTGAAAGGCTATCATACGCCCATACCCTCCCTATCAAGTAAGCGTATAAGTCCTTTAGGATAGCTACGAACTTCTATGGGATTCCGTTGCGAAGTACGCAGATCCATTGGGCAGATCTGTCAACCGAGTCAAAGGATGCTTTAATATCCAGAAACGCCACAATGGTAGGTCGCTGATACAGAAGACGGTGTTCTATCATCGGACGCAAAATGAATATCTACACGAATGTCTACACATACGCGCCCTGGTCGAAAGCCAGCTTGCTCTTCGCTAGAAGTGCCCTCTCGAACCGGGGTAAGTCTGCGAAGGTGGATGGTGACCAATATCTTAGCTACCACCGGAATAAGCGAAATTCCGCTATAGTTAAAACATTTATTCCGTACTCCTTTTATGGACTTTTCAGGGTAATCGATTAGAGCAAGTTTTGGGTAACGTTTCACTTCTGTCACAGAAGATTCGTCAGACCAATTGTGTAGTAGGAACAGAGGTGCTGGCTCGACTGCTACTTATTCATGCTCCCTGTGCTGACTATCATCTTTGGTATGACAAAGCTTCTGTGTCAGAAGTGAAACGTTACCCAAAACTTGCTCTTACAGATTGCACACAAGTTACTTTGCATTACGAATCACTAACGTTTCGGAAATATCAACAGTGAGTTGTGGTGTGATATTTCAAGGTCAGTCAATGCTCCAAGAGCGAGTCACGTTGATACTGTCTGAACGTACAATCAGCAAATTATTCAGACCCAACTGCACGTGATTTCATTCAATTGACATTTTTCCGAATACTATTCACGTAACTCTGTTGAATAAACAATTCGCTTCCCTTATTAGGTCGCTATTGTCCCTAAGGCCTAAGATTATCTTTGGTTTTATTGGTTCTTATAGTACGATTTCTGCCATTAGACGGGGTTTTAGATTGTCGCGGTTTTTTTAAAAAATACCTTTCTATTTTAAATCCTTAGGTGTGTTTATAACTCAAATACGTTTACCCAAAATATACAATTCAAGCGTGCATTGTATCATGACACTCTCTATGGTATACGGTAAAACGGGCGCACCAATATGACGCAATATTTCCTGAAACATTCGGTGGCTCGAAACGATCTGGCGTGTTTGGTTTCTCACAGTTTGTGTTCGAAATGCTTTCGATGAGAGTTGGAACTTGAAATCTGTCTGAGGATCTTTTCCCAAAGATCATGAATACATATTTGAGACCAGTCATGAAATAGGGTGTGCAGTCATGGTCTCCGTGGCTCAAGAGGGATGTGGAACTTATGCAGCGAATCTATCACCGCTCAACAAACCTGGTTTTCAGCATCCGAAACAAATCATATAAAGAAAGGATAGCTCAACTGAATCTGTTCGACGTTCCCTATCGACGAATCAGAGGAGACCTAATTTTGCTTTACAAAACATTCCATACCCCGAACCATCCCTTACAAGATTTATTCAAGCGAAGGGATACGAGAAATTATCGGAGCCATGAATATGTACTGGTCGTACCCCATTCCCGTATGAACTGTGGAAAGTATTTTACTCTGTCCGCGTCTGTTTTACTTGAAACAGTTTACCTTCAACCGTTGCTCACTCCACTAGCTTGCATGAATTTAAAACGAAATTAGACGAATTTTTATTGCATTATTCTCAATGAATATATCTCAAATGAAGCGATATATGACTGTCACTATTACCAATCTGAAGTTAATATTGATTTGTTCTACATACCCCATCAACCTTTCGTATTTGTTAGGTTGATTGCTTTTTTCTGCAATCAAAATAACACCTTCCGACCTTTTTTATAACGTTTGTCCGGAAATGTTTTAGTCAGAGCGCTGAGTCGCATTGGTAAATTGTACATGTTTCATTTGTGCAGTTTTGCGTTGAATTTTCTGCAACCAACCTAGCAAAGTGCGAAATGAACTGTTGTTAATACGTCAGTAATTGATAAAAGCTAATTGTGATAATTGATCGTGTGAGTGCAGCCAAAACACTTTTGGTTCAATTGAATCTAGATAATTTATTGATGTGTATTCTCGTTGAAATTGTGTATTCAGACGGGATTTCTCACATTGATCGTGTAATCACGACCATGGGCATTTTCATCGACTAGTTTCAACGCGGCTACAAGTTTATTATTCCACGCAAATCCTCAATTTTTATTCACAATGCAATAAGCCTGAACGTTTTATGAGTTAGAATATCCCGATCTCCAGATTCAGTTGTCAGATGCAAGACTGTCCACCGAATGTCCGCATCAAGCTATTGACAAACCTGTAGTTACTACGATCACTAGTGATATTACGAGTGTATTTTATACACTGACAAGAATCGGAGAAAACCTTGGCTGCGAAATTCGGTACACACTGTTCCCAAAATAAACGCAAATTCTCAGGTTCAATGGACCCTTAAAGATCATAAGGTACGTGTCGCATTGATGCCCTTCATATATGGCACTGAATCTCCATCAGCCGAATGAGCTAGGCACTCCGATTCTTTGTTGGAATCGCTGGTTGGTACTATGAATTCCTAATATAGAA
The DNA here is from genome assembly GCA_013407085.1 of Atriophallophorus winterbourni. NCBI lineage: Eukaryota > Metazoa > Platyhelminthes > Trematoda > Plagiorchiida > Microphallidae > Atriophallophorus > Atriophallophorus winterbourni. The sequence goes on along the minus strand of JACCGJ010001521.1, from coordinate 39,997 downwards.
CTTGTAACAACATTGTTTTACTGTACACAACAATTGAGCTTGATACAGACTAACCGATGATTCGTGTTCCCTGATTGCTTCCGCTGTACCTTCACGCACCCTTTGGCTACCGCGATAAATCTTCCATCTCCTGTGCCTTTTCTCCAACATTCCACGTACCTCGGTCGTGGCCTTAAACCCATGCACCAGAGTTTTTTTCTTCTCGCTTCTCAGGTACACATTCACCTCCTACTATTGAAACCGTTAAACTCCACCCACGTATTACCGACGCTCGTCGCCATCCTACCCGGTAGCCCCAACCATGAGCACACACCGTCTAGCACGAAACCTATCAGACAAGGTCCTTACCAGCCCGACTACACGCCACTCAGCTTTTTTCAGGCGATGCCGTTTGCCATCAACCCTGGAGGTGCAGGAACTTCTCAGCACGGAAGCGTCTGGTTCTTCGTTGTCAAGCCTACAGATGTGCCTACATCTGCTACTCTGCCCGTGTCTGTTTTACTTGGAACAGTTTACCTTCAACCGTTGCTCACGCCACTTGCTTGCATGACTTTAAAACGAAATTAGACGAATTTTTATTGCATACTGTTTAATCTATTTTCTATTTCTATTGTTTATACACTCAAATTTCAATTTTTACCATCCCATGGTTGTTGTTAAACTTGTTGCTTTTTAGACCATTAAGAACCTTGAATTACCTTAAATTACTGGGTTCGTGTTAAGACCATGCCAGACGGGCGATTCCCGCTAGCAGCACGTTCACCCCATGTGATTCGGCTCCGGCAGCACGTTCGCTTCATGTGAGACGTGACTTGGCTTAGTACTTATCGGTTTTTCGTGTATCCTACGCTGGTCACCACCGACAATCGACCCATGCAGATCAAGTGCCTTGGCTGACTTCGAAGTGACTGGTTGCCGAGAGACTATATTCCAGCCTGGAAAGACCTGACATCGCTCGGCCCGTTCAAATGTCAATTCGTGATCAGAAGACTCCTCTGACCAGACTTCTTGGAAGTGGGCTGTGTAACAACATTATTTTACTGTACATAACAATTGACCTTGATACAGACTTCCCGTTGATTCGTGTTCAGTGATTGCTTCCGCTGTACCTTCGTGCACGTTTTGGCTACCGCGATAAATCTTTCATCTCCTGTGCCTTTTCTCCAACATTCTTGGGGACATTATTGTAGTGGTCAGTCCACTACAAACTCGCGCATTTCTTTCGTCACATTACGTGAAGATTATTCAGTGAAGAATAAGCATCTCACTGAAGATGTTGCAATTTTATCTCAGGCCTATTTCAATATAGCTGAAAGCTTATTATTTATATGCAGTCCCTTAATTTATCATTTGAATTCGTGTTGATTGTTTAAATGCAAGCTATAATTCTGTTCTTCATATAATTACTGTATAACATAATACTAATAATATGTATAATATAATATCGCGTAATTCGAATACTGTGCGTGGTTGATTCTCACTTTTATTCGTCGGTTGGTAGCTTCATTCACTTTAGTACCATACAACTCAATAAAATTGACGTCACGAGTGGGAACTTATTGCGTTATGCCATCTATTGTTACATCAGTAAGCTGCTATCGTGAAAGACCTTGAGTTATATTTAATTACAGAAAACAAAGTCTAAACAAATGAAGCAAACTTGTATAAACTTTTTTGTTTTGTATCACCAAACTGAATCTGTCAACGAGGTCTTACATGACCACTTATATCCTTTAGCAAAGCAATAGAGTCAGGTATCTTATCCACGAAAGCAATACGGGTCAGCATCATATACGCAATGTGCGTGCGTTTTAGATGTTGTTGTTTGTGAGAAGTAGCAAGTGACCAAAAGCTCAGTTAACAATTTATTATCATATCCTGCGTTGCATTACCTGATAAATCAAGAATACTGAATCGTAAACAAGAAGAAATAGGCATGCGAAATGTTTCATTTCATCATGTAAAATAAACTGATTTTGAACAAGCGAGTTTTGAAAGCTCACAATTAAACGCATAGTTACATTTCGAGACCCCAATTCTCACGATGGGTTTCTGTAATTCAAATTGGGACCAAAAAATTATTATTCCAGTATGAATTCTATCTTGTCGTTTCTAGTAGATAATCTCTGATTTTTCATCTGATCCGGTACAGAACAATGTTGGTTTTTGGAGATAGGGAGGGAATAACGATCTCATTTATGTAAAAGTGGATCACCTTAAAGAATTTCCCAGCCTTGTCTGCATGGATAGTTAGCAACAATAAATGGTGGAATTATACCGAATTGGAGCTCCATATCATGCGTACCGGTTCATTATCATGACATATAAAGAAAGTTCTAAAGAAGTACGTCTTTTAAGAATTCACCGTTTGGGTGGAGCAGACAAAGTTGTTGTTTTTGGCCTCCTTCGGTCGATGTCGACCATGGATATCAACAGATATAATCGAGAATAATATGAAATATAAAGCTTGCCATAAGACTAAGATGGGTTGCGAACATTTATTATTCAGGTAACATCAGGGGATAAAGCCCCTCAATTGAGTATCTAGCAGCCACGCGACGGGACAACAGATTCTAGTAAGGAGATTTAGAAGAGATGCTCTCTGATAACGATACCAAGGCTAATGAAATGTCTACCTCGCCCTACGATGGAGTAATGAGGGTAAGAGGTCGGGGCGCCCTGGCGGGCTCTCTTGATAAATCTATCATAGAGCAAAAGTAAGTGTTGGTCCTTCGCAAGTTTCCCGTACACAGAAATATTATATTTACAATATATATATAGTATAAGAGATATATATATATAGATATATATATATAATTGCCATATATTATAGCATTATATTGACCTATAGAATTGTGGCGACTAAAGGACATCCACTAAAACACTTACGTGATTTGTGTGGCGTGAAAGTGACACGCGGACATACCTTAACCCTTTACGTTCCGAAGTTCCCCTATTGATTGCGGCGCCATTTTTTCGCCGTACGTGCTATATTTCTTTGGAATTCCCTACCCCAACATGTGGTGAACTCTCCTTGTCTGGCGATTTTTAAAGCGAAATTGGACTTACACTTTCAAACGAACATCATTCGTGAGCCTTAAATTTGATATTCTCTATTGCTTTTATAATAATGTATTTTTAATTTTTTCGTTCATACCGTAATCCTGTGGTGTTGTAAAGTAATAAATATTTTAACCACAAATGCTTGAATCATTGAATCCTTACACAACAAAATCAGTCAGTCCTCTCCGTGCCGGGTGGCACATGAGGCGAAGACAACTTCACGTCAGTGGTTCCGGTCTGTCGCTGCTTCCGTTGCCGTCTGCACCGTGAATCCTTGTGCATGTAGTTCGCGTTCCAAACGTTCTGCGCCAAGTTTCCTTGGGCCGTCCCCTTTTTTCGTTTACCTTGCGGATGCCAGTGCATGGCTACCTTCGTATGCGAACTGGGATCCATCCTGCAGACATGACCGAACCACGGATCTGTTGTCATCGTTTCCGTAGCAATGTAGGTTTTACGGGATAGGGTTGCTAGCCCTAAGCCCAACCCTCCTCTTTCTCAGACGGGCTTGGGACCGTCCTTGGCGGAGTTACACAACAAAATATTCACCCATTATTTTGGAGATAGTTCGAGTCATCAAATAGGATGTTACGATCGCTTTTCAACAACATTGTTTATCATATGATCATTTTCACCTAGCAAAACATATTTTATCAACACCAGTTCTATTATTGGACATTCCATGGAATGACATAACATTCGCTGTTTGAGTGTAACGGACATGACCAGTAAGAACATGTTGGTTCTTTCACTGACTTCAGAAACGCAATTCAAATCTTTTCAACCCATTTCCATCAATAAACAGCTTTGTTGGAACTCAATTAAAATCTGATTTTAATGCCGTACACGACAAAGGCAAACATCACAAACCTAGTATCAAAAAACCGAACGAATCTGAGATTTATAGAAATGTTGTTATGTATTTTTCTTTGCATTTTCTTTCTTTTAGAGTAGAACTCAGTGGTGATAATTCTAATCAATGTGTGAGCTGTGATCAACCGATTTTTAACTCATTGTTAATCGATTTTTCCGTAGAAGCATGAATGTATAGGCAATCCTGAGTGATAATTCTGCTGTTATTACTACGGCTAGCTTGATTTTATCATTATTTGCGGAACTTACAAATCACTTAACTAGAAATGGCCACATGTAGTCTCTCAAACGACTACAATTTTACGCTCTACAGAATGCTGTCAACGCTTACGGCGACCCGAGGCTTTTTGAAAGTCACGCTTTTAGTGACCCACCAAAATGTGTCCTTACCAAAACGATCGATAATTATTGACCACTCATTTTCAAAACAAAGAACATTTTTTGTGACCTGGAAGAAAGATTGTGTGAATAAAATTAATCGCTACAATCGAAAAGGATGACGGAATGAAACAGAATATTAGGTAGAAATCCGTGTGTAATATCTTTTGAGGATTAGTCTGGAGAAAAACCTTCGAGTGCACAACCGATAGATGAGTAAATACAAAAATCCACGCAAAATCTTTACCGTTTTAAGAATTAGCCTGATAAAACTACAAAAGTTGTCCACCAATGTATGATAACTGAAAAACATAATGCCTTAGCTCAACACGAAGTTCCTTGACAATTCTAGTATATCTTACCTAAACGCTTTTCAGCGAATTACAGAATCTCGTGATCCAATGTGTTGTACACTGTTTAGGGATTGGAATATAGACCTACATTGCATCTATTAACTTATCCGTTCATGAAACTCGCTCTTTTATCCAGTCTCGAATATTTCAGGTAATCTCTTGGCCTGGCTGAAGCAAGATTACAGATTTATGGTCCAGAAAGCAAATAGCTCTACAATACCGTAAATATACGTATAAAACATGAACCCATCGTTACTTCATGGTTTGGAAAAGTAATTCCAATTGTGACATGGCGTGATAAAAATTCGACCGGAAATATATGTTTGGGTAATTTGTTTATCCAGGTATGTGTCTGTAAGAAGGAAACACGAAAGGATTTCAGTAAACTGCGGTCAACACAAAATTATTCAACATGGAAGGTCGTAATTTTTGTTTTGAGATCATTTAATTTGATGAATAAACAATTTCTGGCTGTAATCTGATATACAGAAAGCATACACGGACAGTGTAAAAGTTACGGCGACAGTTTAATCGGTAACATGGGATTTAAATGGTTATATCGTGACTGCACCTAAGTTTGCTTTCTGTAGTCAAGCGAGTGTTAAACCCCTCATTTTGTATGCACAACACCGTCAAGATCATTGTGAATAACAACACATATCTTAATCGAAAGACTTTTGAAACAGACGATCATAATTTACTATTGATCAAGCTACAGAAACATAGTATTGTTAGGAAACTATATAAATCGATCCGCGTCTACCTTAGTAACAATACATCAGAGTTCATGTAGATGGCCAATTGTCAAAGCAAATCACTGTCACTAGCAATGTTCCACAAGGATCAGGCTTCCTGATCTACATGAGCCATTTAACAATACCAAACGACAGTAAGATGATTATGTTTGCTAGTGACATAAAAATACGGAGAGTGAATCAGCAATGCTGATGATTGTATTTTGCTACAAAACGACCTGAATGATTTGTACGATTAATCAACAGAAAATAACCTGCCTATGTATCCGCAAAACTCGAAGTTCATGCAGCTAGCCCGCGATCCTGGCTTTTCTTACTAACACAAGCTGGAAGACTAAATAACGGAGTACACAGTCGAAGAAAAGGACCTAGGTTTCTGGATTTTCGGTAGTGTATAAAAGGTCTACAATGCGAGGCTGTGCTCAAACGCGCCTCTTTGTTTCTAGGCATGTTACGGAGAATATCTTGACGTTTTCCCCGGGATGTTTTCTTTCACTTTGTGAACACTTATATACACCCGGTTTTAGATTACGCTGCACAATCCTGAACCACTGCTCAAGAAAAATATTTTGCTAATCGACTGATTATATCATAGCGCTGCTAAGCTTGTTCATGGTTTAGAAAATCTGCCATGTGTCGAACGATTCAGATGACTGAACCTAAGAACTCTTTCAAAGTGGAGAATACGAGGTGAATTTATCCTTGCGCGCAAAGTTCTTACTAGTGTTTTCTTCCAACTGCCTAACTTATCCCAACTTCCAACCACATTCTAAACGGTGCGTGTAACTTTTGTTTTAAATTCGCTAACTGCCGATTTGGTAAACTCAATTAGTTGAACTAAAAGTGTTTCCCTGTTGTAACATTTACTGCTATTCACATACATTTATATGCGACTCAATTGTCAATTGTTGTAATCTTATGAATTAAGAAAAATACAATCAATCCTTTATCCTTCCGGTCTATAATCTTAATAATTTGTTATTTCTACGAAAAACAATATATAAATATACAGGATATTGGTGCATTCAATAGCCACTTAGAGCACTGTATCATATGCTTTCTTGTCAGCTACCTAAAAAGGAAATTTAAGTAAAATACCGAGATAAATTCTGTATATTGAGCGAGAGAGATCATGTCGCACAAATGGCGCCCGTTGTGTTTACGTTTTTGTATAAATGACCTTGAATTTTATTGATATCATCAGTTCGCATTTTTGATGCGATCCTCAAAATACAATTAATAAGATGTGATTTTCTCGACGCATCTTGATAAGAGCAACGATATTCTTTTATCAACACATACATTCTGTAAGTGACTCTTGGTTTCAATTATATCAAACAATAAAGCCAATTTCTTCTTCTTCTTCTTTTTCAAGGGTCCGCGATCACGTGTTTTATTAATTTCAGTTCAAACAATTTTTCTTACTGATGGCTTGACATTCATTGAAGTATTTCTCTAACAAAGTTTACTGAAACCATGAAATTACAAGCGACGGAGAGACCTGATTCAAGATTCAAGATTCCAGAATTTATGGTCACAAAAAGCACAAAGCTTCACAATTACCATATCATAGTAAATATGCGTTTAATAAGAGGTATAAAAAACAATTATACGATGTCACTGGAGTCAAGTAATATGCTTACCCTGAGTCAATACACAGGCATCGTCAAGTCGTTATGTAACAAATAAGTGTCCAAGTTTCGAGTGAATGTTTGGATACAGGGAGAGGTGATAATTGCTTCGGGAAGGGCATTCCACAGGAAACAGACACGTACCGAATAGAAATATCGGCGACAATTAGTACGGGAATGGGGAATTTGTAGTGCTGCTGAGTGGCTACGTGTAATTCCTGATTCACGGTATTTGAACAAATGTTTGAGTAGATGATCTGGAGTATTCAATATTTTGTAAGTAATGATAACGTCACTTCGAAGTCTACGTTGAAGGGGAGTGGGGAGCTTTAGCTTTTTCAACCTTTCCTCGTATGGAAGGTCTCGATAACCACGCACGAGTTTAGTTGCACGATGATATATCCTGTCAAGCAAGAATATATCTTTTTTCATCCACGGAGTCCATGCTTGCGATGCATGTTCCATTGTGGGAATTAAGTAGGTCTTCATGATTCTTGGCAACGTTACAGGCGTAAAGGTTCTGAAGATCCGTCGAAGCATACCTAGAAGCTTTGAAGCACGCTTGTAAATGACCTCACAATGCACGCTGTTCTTTAGGCTGCCACATATCCAGACTCAAAGATCCTTCTCCGATTCGGTCCAGCTCAAAATCGTCTGCCCAAAGTGATATTCGTACTGAAAGGGCTTACCGATTTGCAGTAACTTGCATTTTTGAAAATCGAACGGTAGTTTATTTCTAACTGACCATTCGTGTAGTGCATCTAAATTACTTTGCAGTT
>JACCGJ010001521.1:0-31168 GCA_013407085.1 Atriophallophorus winterbourni | reverse complement strand
TGGATTTAATTCAGAATCGAACATTGGAACAAATGCTACGTTGCTGCGAATATTTCCGCGAAAAATGCCGAGACCACCTTATAAATTATTATGATGATTAATTACTGGATAGAATTTTAATTGTTTAGAAATAAACGAAGAAGGAACAAGAATTCCAGTCTGGAAACAATCCGGAGTCAGCGTAAACTGAGTAAATTCCGTAATACGAAGGGTATTATTGAACTATCGAAACATCAAAGTTTGAAGTATGATACTGCTCAAGTATGTGCTGGTGTATGTTTCTAAAACATAGAGAGTATCAGTGATGATCAACCAACGGCTTCTGGCTCAATGTTAAGACTGGTCTCAGAATATTGCTTGGGAGCCGCGTGGATTGCTGCTCGATAGCAGGGGATTGATGGTAGAGCACTGGGCAAGAATTCGCTAGGAACATACGAGTTCACCAACCGGCATTCGATAAACCATATCCTACAAAAGCCTGTTCGAAACGTCGGCAAGAATGCACTCACATGGAACCTATAAGGATTTAACAAATGTAAGAAACACGGGATACTATTGGCTGTGTGACATCGAAAAGATACAAAGCAAATCGGTCTGGCATTGCAGCATATAGCATAGTTAGTTTAGCAAGAAATCTAAATGACTAGAGTGCCCTTGTTGAGGGCCTATGTTCTGCAAGGGCTAAAGTGTAAAGTAAATAATTAAGCAAGTTTTTACAATTGAAATTGTTGTAAATTTGAGTAAATTCGCATAAAATGAAAATAGAAATGTTACACCTGCGTTGCATGGCTCAAATACTCATGATCTCGGTTGTTTAATACATGAATGAGTTATGTTGGTTATCTTGACACACTGCTGACAAACGTATATTACGCATCTAGGTTCGTCACAGGCAGGAATCAATCATTGAATGTAAACAGCTCTTGTACTTGTGTACGTGAGTGTTTATTTGTTTGAAATAAAAGAAAAAAAGCTTCGACTGTAGAGTATACAGCTTTTTTATTGTGTTCATTGAAGAACATGACACCAAATTGTTTCATGGTATTTCATTCAATCCCCTAAACTCCATCATGTAGCCGATAACTCGTAAACGAAAATATAAATTACCAGTATACTTATTACCAGCCATACCTACTTTGAAAAATGACAGCTATCGCAAAACTGTAACCATCTGATTCAATGTCCAGTAGGTTGTTCCATATTACATCATCACTTTGTGCTCATATAACTTACGTACGTATATGCTTTTATGTCATAATTAGCCTGGTAAAGTAAAAACACTGATTCACCAGATGTTACACCGGGCGTACCAAGTCTTATGCGAAACAGCTCCGATAAACAGTTTGCCCACAATTTGTGTTGGGTTCTGTTCTCTGCCAAACCACACATTTCTGCTGCCAAACGGATGCCTAGGATTATTTTTTTGTATTTCATATCTCGGTTATTATTCACAGCGATCTGAGCAATAGGCTTTCGTTATTGATTTTTTGTTATGCGCACTTCGGATGACGTTGATTGGCTGATCTGGACTATTACAATATCCCAGTGAACCGGTTTTTGGACATGCTGAGGTTTCACGGAACGCGAAACAATACCACCCACGCTCCGTCGCTATTGGTTGTTTTGATTCCTTCCGGTCATGGCTGGGAGGTGCCTGTAATGGGTGATCAAAGATTTCGTCATCAGAAGGATCGAACACTGATTCGCAGTCCTGACTCACTGACAGGACTTGAAAATATTACTTAGTATCAAAATCGAGCTTTAAACTAGATGCTGAGATGTTTGAGTGATGAATGTTTGCAAGTAGGTTCTTTCAACACGTGATTTCAAGATCTAATATTTATGGAATTGATTAGTGTGTGGGTGTTACTTGATATATGTGTACATTTTAAACAGGTTGCAAAATTTTATCGAAAACTATGTTCGACATCATTTCCATGACAAATGATGCAGGAATTATTTTGAGAAATTAAAGCATAAATTTATCTGATCTATCCTATAAAATTCACGAAAGCAAAAAATTCGTTAGAAATCGATACCTTATATCTTACTTTACTTTTACTTTTGTGCGAATATCTCCTCCTGAAGAATGAGTCGGCTTCAATGAAGATTCTTAGGAATTTGGGTACAAAGCGGCGTCTCCAGCACCACTCAGCGTTTTTTGGAGTCAGCTTCTCTAGCCATTGCACAACCAAGTACGACCTGCAAGGCAGCAGGGAGTCGCCAGAAAGAGGTGGCGTGCACCAACTATTCGTCAACCAGAATCTGTTCCAGATTTTTCCTCAGGGTTTTCGCCCGAAGCCTTTCCCGCGATTGGGTATCCCGCAAGGCAGCGGAGGTTTAAAATCAGGGTTTTTCTTCCTTTAGTTGAAATGCCCTCCGAGGCTAACGAGCTCCATCTGCTTACCTTATAACCATTGGCATTAACTCGAAAGTAAACCAACATTAGTGCATTCACACCATTCGTGTTTCCAGTGACTTATGGAAGGTAGTGAGACGTTCGGAAGTCAGCTTCGAAAAATCATGATTTCGTAAAACATATTTGAGAACGCGTTTAAGTTCAGAGATTGATAAAATTTCAGCTGATTGCAAAAATGTGATAAAATTCTAAGTGCTTGTGATCACACGATAAGGGGAATACGGGAAATGCGTACCAGAACAAAGATAAAATAGAACAAGGTTATACTTGATTCCACTGTTACATATGGTTCGTGTGATTTCGGGGGATGTGAGCAACACATCACTTTGGTCATAAAATAGAACAATTATCAAAACAGTGTAAATATTCTTTTGAAATCATACATCGCATCCCAAGCAATAATACTCTTATAATAGTACTGCGCTATTTTTCTAGTCACGTGAAGACATCAAGGTTAGCTTCAGTTAGTCCTGAACGCTGTATGCATGTAAAATTAGTTTGGCTGATTGGACACCTTGTAAAACCAACTATGTTGCTTAACAACAGATGCACAGAGTAATTCTGGGTCAATCTTAGAAAGAGTACAATCGGTTAGAGTAGTTTTTGGGTAACGTTTCATTTCTGACACAGAAGCTTCGTCAGACCAAGGGTGATAGTCAGGACAGGGAACATGATTAAGTATAGTCAAACCAAGTAATGTGTTGCTCACATCCCCATCCCTTACACACCACTACCGGTTTCTGGTTGTTTGCCGTCGTCGTGGTTCGTTGTACGAACACTATATAACAGTGGCATACAAGCATAACTTTGTTCAGTAGTCAACCCATTATGAATACACGAGAGGTCCTAAACATATTCCAATCGATTGCCAACCAGATTATATTTGGTGAAATGTAGGAGATGAAGGGCTAAACATGAAATCTTCTTCTTGGAACGCAATGCTTTATTCAATGACCGGTACCTAACACCTACCTGAGGTCAGAAGGAGACAATGATATCAGTTATGTTGAAATTGGCATTTGTATACAAACAATACCGCGGTCAGTAATAAACTCTGACGCACATAGCTAGAATCAGCAATCGTTTACAAATACTGAAAAAACGTTGAGCAAAGAGAAAATAGCGCATAATGGTGGCTAGGTTCTACAACAATTTAACTTCTTACATTGATTAGGTTAGGGCCGCGGTGGTAAATTGAAAATGTCAACTGGATTTGAGTTTCAATTGCACGACCTATATTCGATTCATGCGGAAATGTGCTTAACCCAAATACGGGTGCATAAGAGATATTCAAGATTTTTAAAATTTCCTGGCCAGCCAATTAATCTGTGAAGATGTGCTTAGCATCTTCGGTCGACGTCAACCGCGGATGTTCATCACAAATGCACGACAATATCATGATTCACGGCGTTTCAATGGGCTAAATGTCCAAATCAGCAGGAACAATCTCCCATGTAGCACTCACAGCGATAGGCAGTCTAGGTGGGATATGAAAACTGTGGGTGTGATCAATGTTCTACAGCGGAGAACAGTAACTGCTTTCCCTCCGCTTCAAAATGTGTCTTCAAAGCCGCGGTTAAAAGCAAGTTCTCTTCAACTCACGGGGGTCACTCTCTAGTGCTTCAAAATCTTGTTTTTTTGGAACGAAAGTGTGGCAAGACTAAAGTTCGAGTTTTTCAGTTACAGAATCCACAGAGTAAATCTACTATAATATATATGTTTCCCTATGACATTGCAAACGTAGGCAGCTGTGTCTTCATGGACGAGCTTTGGCTAGCATTTGTTACTTTGCCTACCCAGGATGTGTTCTAAGAGAGGGTACGACCTTTTTTCTTAAATAATACGGTGTTGGGTCCAGTTTACTCAAAACCCTCCGTATTTCCGTTTAATACATACTTGGAAAAACAAGAGTGACGCTGCTCTTGGGAGTAATAAATGATTGCTGAATCATCAACAAACAGCAGATCACAAATTTGTGTTGTCCAGTAGATGAACTAATATAAAGCAAGGAGCTTTGCGCTAAAGAAAGCGAGGCTAAGAGGTAGCTCTATGTACTAAGGTGGCCTAAAAACAAAATAAAATATTTAGATTGGCCTAAACCATTCATATGCCCTTTTCTATTCTTCAAAAGATTCGCAGAGTAATACTGAAATTAACAAACAGCAGTTTTCCGGAATTGCTGTACTTAAAAATCAAAAGAATTAGAATTATATTTGATCTAACAATGTAATGGAAAATGTTCGTGACCGATCGTGGAATCATAATCATGAAAAAAGAAAGTTTGTCATGAATAGGTGAGAGCAGTTTATTGGTAACGTTTCGCTTCTGACTAGCAAGCTTCGTCAGACCAAGGATGTCAGTACGAACAGAGATCAAGCTTAAATTTCATTCACCTGACCAATCCTAAGCTGTTTATGTACTGCACAGTCCATGGTGGGTGCTGCGCTCGTTAAGATATCAACTGACACACCACACCCGTATAATCCCTTAATTGTTTTGGTCTTGGCAGGTGTGAATGACAAGTGATGACAGATTAGCGTACTCAGTGCGTACACTAGGTGTCACACACATTAATGTTTATTCGCTGCAGAACCGGACGCCAGATTGTGGAGAAATCAGCCCCATCCACCTTATTGATTGCATTCTTACCAGCCTTTTTTATCTCAACCACATCAGCGTGAAGTCGTTCCATGTATGGTTTTACCCCTAATCACTTTTACGTTATCAAGATCAAGGCTGTGACCTGTATCCAGCACATGTTCAGCTAGTGCTGAATCTCATTATCAGTGAATGATATTCACTGGAATTGCGTGGCTGCTTACCGATTCGATTTTTGTGTTCACTCATCCTAGTACTTAGTTCTCTGGATGTTTACATGATATATACTCCCTAGCAACGAAACAAAGTTACATAACGGTTGTTAGATATATGTGCTCGTTGGTATAATGCTTATCAACAACTTAGGGTTAACAAAACCCGATGCGTTCAGATTTCGAAATTTAATGGAGTGCAGTGATAACTCATTATTTTCTGAAGATCAATGTTGTCAATTCGCGTTTGTTCTAAACTTTTGACCGTTTGACCGAACGACCGTCATTTTTTACCGTCTTTGTAACAGGAGTGGGGGTATTTGAAGTCGATTTTGACATCGGTGAATTTTAAGGTCAATTGAAACTTGGATTAATACGATTTTTCGTGCAAACGATCTAGATCTCGTTAACCGTAGGCGTGTGATGGCATGTACGAAGCAATAATGGCGTCGGTTTGAATTATTTTTATGAAGGATTGAAACGATGGTAGTCGTTTTGTTATATCAGTGAACAACTGAAGAACAAAGTGGAGTGGTACATTTGAGCGCCGTCCAATTTACAAGCTATCTTTTCGTAAATAAGATTGGTCTTTATAAGACAAATACAAATCAACGTATGCAAGTAAATATTGAGCCCGGTGAGTAGGAGGGTTGTCAGCAAGTAGATTGTATGTGTAACGAACACGGTATGCGAGAGAGTGAGGAGAAAGGGCGAATGCGGCTGACTGGCGTATCAAAGCCAGCTTACTTCGGGCAATTGGAGCTCGTAAGTCCATGAAGGCGACCCACGTAGGGGAAGGCAAACCCTTATCTTAAACATCCACTGCCTTGTGGCTACATTCAGTCATTGAAAAGGCTTCGGGAGTTAACCTCGAAAAAATTCGGAGCCGGAGTTTAGTTAGGCAGTCCGAAGTTGTATTCAACTTCGTACTGCCAACACCTGCGACGGCATCGTTGTCCAAACGTATAAGAATAGAAGTTCCTTTGGTTCCAGTGGTGCCGTGTAGATGGATCACTTGCTGCATGTGCAACAGATAGTTCTCCATATTGAACTTCCCTGGCGTACATCTGAATGCACCAATGGAGAGGACACTCCATTCCGCTTCTATGGATAATAAAACGGTTAAACGATATGGCTCGACTGGCGTGGAACTCAGCGCCTGGGGATGTTTCCGATGGTGAGAGAGATTTTCAGGTCTCATTGGACGGCTACCGCCCGCCTGAAGCAGTGCAGCCCCAGTCATCAAGGTTCCGTCTCGCCACGGTCTATTATCCTCCTTGAATGCATCAGTGAATTGTGCAGAAGTCATATTTGCCTATGACATAATAATATGGAGGTGAATCAGCGATGTTGATGATTGTAGTTTGCTGCAAAACGACCTGAATGCTTTGTATGACTGGTCATCTGAAAATAACCTGCGTTTAAATACGCAAAAGTCTAAGATCATGCAGATCGGTAGTGATCCTGGCTTTTCCTACCCAACAAGCTCGGCAAACAAATCTTGGAGTACACAGTGGAAGAAAAGGTCCTGGGTGTCTGCATTTGCGGTATTTTGAAACATGGTCTACAATGCAAAGCCGTTTACAAACGCGAAGCTCGAATGCTAGGTATGTTACGGCGTATTTTTTGGATGTTTTCCCTAGGTTGTTTTCCTCTCATGATGAACACTCATATACACCCGGTTCTAGACTATGCTGCTCAAGCATAGACACCATGGCTCAAAAAAGATATTCTACTTCTAGACCACTTGTATCACAGAGCTTCTAAGCGTGTGTTTTGTTTGGAATTCTCTAACTGCCGATTTTGTAAACTCAAACAGTTTAGCTATATTCAAATCGAAACTTGACAAGTAGATGAGAGCTAATCCTAATTTTGCCCCCAACTATTAATAAACTATCCCAGTCATCGTCCCCATTGATTTTATTTATACATATATATTTATATATTTGTACCTATACTTCGACTCTATGGTGCCGATAATCAATACGTGAACTTGGGACGTAAAGGTATCATGTATGTCTGCGTGTCACTTTCTCATCACGCACGTCATGCAATTATCTTAGTGGATGCCCTTCTGTAGATAAAATTCTATAGATCAGAATAAAATCGCGCCGTATCCTCCTTTAGTAGTCACATAGACCCAGTAGTCCCAGCTCAGACCTCTACTGCATACTCCATCGCAAGGCGAAGGTATACGTTCATTATCCTAGTAAAGTCACCAGCGAGAATTTGCCAAATATTCTTCGAAAGATGCCTAACAATCTGCTGGCTTGTCGATATATATTTTGGCAGTGAATCGTGCTCTTCAGGTTTCCACTAATCCATATCCCAATGATCTTTTTCCAACGAGCTCCATGGCAAGTTTTCAGTTCCCAATCGATATGTAGAATGAACATTCTTGCCAAGGTGGAGCAGTTTTACATTTTCGTATTTTGAATGTCATATCATTCATGGCCGCTCAATTTGACATGTTGTCTAAAACCCTTTACAATTCATCACAGTCATCTGCAGAACTGACGACTGGAAGATTTCAAAATCATCATGCTATTCAATAATAAGTGTCACTGTGGCAATCCCTGAGATATCACTGGGCAACGAATTTTATAGTGATATGGAGATTTTAATCAACAGATAAAGCTTTCTTCAAAACTTAATGTGGCATCTGCAAGGAATGCTTAAGCGTAGCATGAGCTCTTTCTGACAATGCCCAAACGACTTCCAAATGAGAACATGAAAGTATGTGATCAGATGCTATTACGGTAGCGGTCATCGAAATCCTTCGTTTGCTGCTGTTGCCAATGGCTGTACAACAGCTCGAATTACCCCGATCTTTGGGGAATCTTTAGGATGTGCAAATTCGAGGATAAATCCTAATTTGCTAATTGAAACTTAGCTTTTATGTGGGGGCTAATCTGAGTCCCACAGTTGGTGCAATGTTCCACCGGTAACTGTTTGAAATATTTTCACAACATTCCAATAACAACATGATTGTAGTTTTTGTTTGAAGTCAGATTTTTATTAATAAGTATATGAAGTATAAGTATATATGAAGTAGTATATGACGTTCGAAAAGCTTCCATCTTTAGAATGTTTCCAGTTTCATTGATCGTCTGTTAAATAAACGTTCTACGTATATTTCCGTAAGCAACGTTTTCCAAATATTGTTGTTGTGTAAATAAATCGGGGCATATCGTAGAGTATTAACTGTCACATTTCATTTCCTCGGTTTCAAGAAGCTTTTGGTTCCGTCGATCTTACCGAAGGCGGTCCTAGGCAACATATGCGAACTAAGTAGTGGGTAATATTATGACAATTATTTTTTAGGAAATATACATAAAATATAGATCGACAGAATTTTTTGCAAACTCTAAAGTGATAATGGTGTGCTGTTACCTTTACGAGCCAGGATTCAATCATGAATCAGCGCGAAGCATCAATCAGACAGAAGTTGAAATAGTTGGACTTTCTATTTTAAGCAATTTTGATCATAACAAACGTGAACAACGAGGACAACAGACTTGACAACATTTTAAGTTCAAAACACATTGCACCAATGAAGTTTTCAGCGAAAAAAGATTAACACATTATTTACCTTCAAAAGAAGAGCAAGCAGAAGAAAAATAATAATAATAAATCATTATTCGGATATTGGTTATTTATAAACTCCTTGAGCGCTTCAACAAGAATCATTTTGTGATTTTGTATTTGAACATAGTGTTTCTTTGGAAGAAACTTATTTAACAGTGGCATGCAAGTATACCCCTGTTTAACACTATTCCACTGCTTCAAGGCTCACTGAATCTGATCTTACTGTCTCCACCTGATGAGGGCAAACAGCCAGAAACCGGTAGTGGTGTGTAAGAGATGGGGATGTGAGCACCAAAACATATTGGTCGTTTATAAGCGCCTTGAGTGCTTGACCATGAATTACTTTGTGATTCTGTATTTTAACATCATGGTTCTTTGTAAGAACCCTATTTAACAGTGACATACAAGTATACCTTTTGGAAGGCAGTATGATGTTCTTTGATCGAGTCTTCATGGAAGCTTGACTTTTAAGGAGATTGTCATGGAGCAGGGTGGGAATTACCATTGAGGATAGTATTTATAAATCGATAGCAAGAGGAAAATTTTGTTTCAGGACATTTTCAAGAATGTGTTCGTAAGGAATATAGCTTGCGAGTGAAATGGTCCTGATTTAACGTTCGAGTAACACAAAGTGTGTGCTGCAGTTTGGGAGATTAATTCTCAACTTCATGATACAGATATACCCTTTCCTAATCTTACCATCGGCATTCTCATCACCTTTTCAATCATACTGATCCACTAAAAATGATAGAATTGATAACCGGAGATGCTACTCAATTGAAGTATACATGAGTAAACAGGTCCACTAAAGAAGCTATAATAATTTTATATAAATATATATGTGTGTGTTCTAATTAACAAATCAAACATTTATATTGCTAAATCAGCAGTGACTCGTCAAGTCGAGCCATGGAATCTGCTCACTGTCGAAACATGTAGTACGTAGAGATAGCGTGATCAATTTAGAAATAGGCCATAATTATTAAGTGTGAATTAGCTGGTAAAATTTACTTTTGGGAATAGTGATCAAAACCACAACGAACGTTATTTAAAGCATGAAGAAAATACTCGCAATTAGTGTTTTGTTCAAACGAGTGATTTTGTTCAGAACTCAGAACTAAGAAAATTGTATGGTAGAAAAAGCATTAAGCTTAACAATAACCATAAGATGACAAGGTATATCGAGCATATAAAAAATGTAAAATATCTCAAAAATCAATAGGGACATTCGCATACCGCATGGTTCGTCATAAACTCATCGAGTTTGGAAGCGAAAACCTCAACAGATTCTGATCGTGTGATTTCTTCAGGCAAATAGTTTCAAGTGAAACAAATTCTTACGGAGAAAAAAATTACGACGTATATCCAATCGAGAATGCGGAATGCTTAAAGCCTTTGAATGTGTTCGTGTTCGAGTAAGGTCATTGGGCTTTAGCAATTGTTTAAGGGGATGGTTTACAGAATGCAGGATTTTGAAGGTCAACATAAGGTCACTACGTATCCGCCGTTGGGTAAAATCTTGTAGGTTCAGTTTTAACATTCGCTCTGCGAAAGGCAAATTTCTGTACCGGGAGACCAACTTTGTAGCACGATGATAAATCCTGTCGAGTAGTTCGATGTCCTTCCTCAGCCATGGTGCCCAGGCTTGGATGGAAGATTCCATAACAGGACGTATATACGTGTTAATTACCCGGGGTAGGGTTTCGGGCGTAAAAATCCGGAATATTCTTTTGAGAAGACTCAAGATACGGCAAGCTTTATTGTACACCATCCGGCAATGCTGTCCAGGCTTAAGGTTAAACGAGACCCAGATACCCAGATCTTTTTCTGTTGTGGTCCAGACGAGATCTTGCGTGCCAAGCTGATACGTGTGGTGCAGAGATTTCCCAAGCTGCAGCATTTTACATTTCGCAGGGTTAAATGGTAACTCATTTAACTGGGACCATCGAAATAAGATGCTTAGATCCTGTTGTAATGCCATACAGTCATTAACAGACCTGACACGTTTCCAAATTTTAATATCATCGGCAAATAGTATCACGTTGCATCCAATATTCTCTACTATATCGTTCATATACACCAAGAATAGAAGAGGTCCAAGCACCGAGCCTTGCGGAACTCCACTCGTGACGTCTATTTTTCTAGATAAGGTGCTGCCAACGCGAACTTGGACGTGTCTATCAGTAAGATAGTCCCTTATCCAATTTAGCAATATTCCCGTTATTCCATAAGACTCCAGCTTTTTGATTAAGATATCATGGTTAACTCTATCGAGAGCTTTGGAAATATCGATGTAGCAAGCATGTACAGCCTCACCTTCGTCTAGTGCCTTGGTCCAATCCTTGAACGTTGTAAGAAGGTTAGATAAACAGGAACGATCTCTTCGAAAACTGTTTTGTGCTGCAGTCAATATTTTTTGGTTTTGAAAATGTTCTCTTATGCGCGCAGTCACAATGCGTTCCATTAATTTAGAGATTACAGGAAGTAACGTTACCGGTCTATAGTTTGCTGTGTCTGAACGGCTACCGCCTTTATAAATAAGAGTTATCATCCCTGCTTTCCATTGCGGTGGTATTTTTCCTTCATTTAAGCTGAGATTGAATATGCGAGTGAGAGGAGCAGTCAAAGCAACGCGACACCTGCGAAGTATGGCGGGGGTAATTTTGTCTGCGCCTGGAGACTTCTTTTCGTTTAGTTGACAAAGTTCCCGCCAAACCATGTATTCGTTGATAGTCATTTGACTTAGTAATTCCAAATGTGGCGAATTTGGTGAAACTTGATATGGGATACAACGCTTGGGATTGAAGACAAATGAGTAAAACGTTGCTAAAGCATCTGCGGTATCTTGGGCAGTGTGGGTCAATCCATTAGGTGTTAGTGCAGAGAAAACACCTGGTTTGATCTTTGATCGTTCATTGACTCCCTTGTAGAGAAGCTTGGGATTCTTTTCCATTCTCTTAAGCAAGTTCCATTGGAATTGCATGCGATCTTATCTTACAAAAGTCGTGACTTGATTCCGTATCTTACAGAATCACTTCCAAATTTCTTCCGTACCAAACTTCTTATGAGTTACCCAAGACTCTCGCTTAACAGCTAACCATTTCTTAGTTCTACTCCGAATAACAAACTGGTTGTTGTAGCTGCATTTGTGTGGTACTAAAATCGAGTTTTCGTAAATCTTCAAATTCAGATAATTTAGAAACGAATTTTAATATGAGCCAGAATCCATTGAATCAAACTCATGAGTGTATGCATCCCGGAGACTGATATTTAAGGATTCAAATTGTATTTTCCTTATGACTTTCGTCTGTTCACACAATCGTTCCGCACTACATACATAATCAAACAAAAGCACAACATGATCACTATTTCCCAGTGGTGCCAGGTATTGTATATCCTCTACCGTGGTTGCCTCAGGCGTTAAGACAAGGTCAAGGGTTGAAGGTTGGTCAAGACCCCGCCAGTGAGTTGGCTGGTTAACGTGATTGTGCAGTGAAGCAATTTCTATAACCTCCTTGAATTTATGTTCAATCGAATGCAGGGAGTGCTCACCTCTTGAAAACAGATGCGGGAGATAAAAATCGCCAATGATCAGCAATTGCGGGAAATCAGTTCTGACCAAATTGGATGAGACAAAATGGTTTTAGTGTTAATGGAAAGATTATCACATCTTTGTCGATTAACATATATTTGCAGGAACGATGCATATATATCTGCCGGAACGATGATAACAAAAGATGGAGTGTTTACAATGTAAAGACTGTGAATACAAAGGTATACAGCGCGTGTGTAGTAACTGCTTCACTGTATTGCAGTGAAGCCTTAAACATCTATGCGAGACACGAACGGAATCTGAATGCTTTCTATTTAACAAGCACCCACCGTAACTTGAATATATCGTGAATGGAAAAAATAACCAATGCTTAAGTGCTTTCTAAAGCTCGTCTACATGGTATATTCACCCTACTATGACAGCACCACTTACGCTGGCTACGTCATGTATAGATGAAAGAAGAATGTTCGTATTCCCAAAAAATCTACTCTATGGTGAGTTAAAATCAAGAAGGCAACCATTCAGAAGACCTCACTTGTGGTCCAAGATCTTTGCAAACGAGATGTGTAAGATCTTGAAATCGACCATACGGGTTGGAAAGAACTTGCTCTTGACTGCTCATTATTGAGGCACTGAGTAAAGCGTCATCTGCAGGCTGGGGAAGAGCAGACACAGCTCTCGGCTGCTGAACGTTGATCAACCACTCATCCTCCAATTTAACTGACCGACTTATTGTTGTCGGCCGCCATGGATGTACATCACAATCAAATGAATTTCATGTTCTACAACTTTTTGATGACTAAACAGTCCGATTTGGGAGGAACAATCTCTCCTGCGGCGCTTGCAACGATAGTCAGAACTCGGTTGTAGGGCGTTAGTTGCACACCGGCGGCGTGATCTGCGTTCAGCAGCTAAAAGCTGTATCTGCTCCGCCCCAGCTTGCAGACAACGCTTTACACAATGCTTCAAATGTGAGCGGTCAAGAGCAAGTTCTTCCAAACTCGCGGGGTCAATGCCAAGAGCTGTCATACCTCTTTTGCAAACATCTTTGTACCCCAAGTGCGGTTTGCCCAATGGTCGAGTTTCTAATTGAAATTCACCATAAAGTAGATCTTTCGGAATACGACCATTTTCCATTCTGTAGATATGACCAAGCCACCGCAGGCGGCGCTGTCGTAATAGGGTAGACGTCCTCTGTAGACTAGCTTTTGAAAGCACTTCAGCATTAGTCACTCTGTCCATCCACGATATGTTCAAGATATGACCGACTGAGTACTGCTTATCGGCCTGCGCGTTGTAAAATTTAATGTTTCTCCCGAATCGGACACTTCAGCCACATGAAATAGTGTGGAGCCTGAATCAGACATGCGCTTCTGATGTACATCTATGATCAACATCGACCAAACGAGGCTAACAGTTTTTAACTCTCAAAAGCTATTTAAACAATGGCTTCAGAATTTTCGTTGTCAGCAAAACTTCAGCAACGAGTAACGAGAGGATTTAGTACTTCCATGGTAAATACGGAAAGCTCCACAAACTTGATTCGACTGAATTTTCCACATTGTATTTCAGTACTTCACTTCGCAAACTACACAGCATCAATAGACTAATAAAGCTAAAATTAGAATAAACTTTGTGTATGTCTAAAAGTTGTTATCAATTCTGTTGTCCCGTTTGAACACATTTGTTTTCATCAAAATGCACTGAATTACTTAAAATAGAAAATGTATGGCGGTGCTCAGATGCCCCGCACTTTCACTCGGAATTCAGTCTCTGACTGTTTGCCGTCATCGCGTTGCGACAGAAACGTTTGAGTTCATCGATACTCAAAACCGGATAAGATTAGTAAATAAAGTAGTACTTGAAAGCGATTGTTTCACAGGGTTCGCACAACGAACCACGATGTTTAGATACTGATGTACAGAGTGATTTCCGGTCAAGCGCTCAAGACTCTTAAAATGATAAATCTATTTTGTTGCTCACATCCCCGTACTTACGTTCCACAACCAATTTCTTGCTTTTAGCTGTCATCAAGTGAAGACAGTAAACATTGGTTTCAGTGTGGCCATAATTTTTGTTGTATTTCATTCCGTTTAGCTTTACGATTTGATCAAAAAATGTTACTCAATACATAATTTGTTTTCGCCAGCGAAGCATGGATTTCGATCTCATCGCTGTTGTCTAACGAATGTTCTCATAGCGTGAGACGATTGGGCGAAGGAGTTGGATAGAAGTTCTTGCATTCACGTCTGTTACTAAGACATTTCTAAAGCTTTCTGCAAAGTCAATCACCAATTGCTTCTTCAGAAACTGATACGTTTAGGAATATGTGAACCACTACTCTCATGGTTGAACGACTACCTGCTAGATCGGCACGCCCGAGTAAAAGTAAACGGAGTGCTATCCCAAAAGTTCAAAACCACCAGCGGAATCCCACAACGCTCACTCATCCTTCTATTATACATAAACGATTTACCCACCCCTCATAACATCTAAAACGATCCTGTTCCCCGATGATATGAAAATTGGGACGCAAACCAGTTCCGCAGATGATTGTGAGAAACTGCAAATGGATTTGGACAACGTGTCAAATTGGGCGTTCATGAATGACATGTCATTCAACATACAGAAATGTAAGATGCTCCATCTTGGCAAGAATGTTCCTTGGACATATCGATTGGGAACTGAAAACCCAGCATGGAGCTCGTTATAAAAAGATCTTGTAGTGTGGATTAGCGGAAACCTGAAGAGCGCACTGCCAGAACATATATCGACGGGCAAACAGATTGTTAGGTTTCTTACGAAGAATATTTGGAAGATTCTCTCTGGTAACGTTACCAAGGATAATGAATGTCTACGTTCGCCCTACGATGGAGTATGCGGTCAAGGTCTGGGCTCCTTGGCTGCGAAAAGATATTGCTCTCTTTGATAAATTCTATCAGAGAGCAACAAAGTTAATGATGGGTCTTCGCAATGTTCCATACACCGAAAGATTGCGACGACTGGGTCTATGTGACTAAACAAAGAATTATACGGGGGGAAATTATTCGAATATATGGATTATGTCTACCGTGGGCATCCACTAAGACAACTGCATGATGTGTGTGATGAGAAAGTGACACGTATGCGTACCTTATGCGTTTACTTCGAAAGTTCCAGTATTGATTGTCAGCGCCAAATTTTGCCGTGCGTACTATATTTATTTGGAATTTCCTACCACAAAGTGTGGTGGATTCTCAATGCCTTGCTATGTACAAAGCGAAATCGGACTTATAAATGCAAAAGAACATCATTCGTGAGCTTTACATTTGGTATGCTCTATTCCTGTAAAACTAATTTACTTTAAACATTTTTATTCATCCAGTAATCATGTGGTGTTGTGAAGTATTAACTTTTTAACCATAAATCCTTGAATCTCAACCTCGTCGGCTATCGTTTCATTAGTTCAATGCACATGTATCCTAATTTTGACGTCCAGATTCAACCTACAATCAGCAGGAAACCGGTTCTGTATTTGTGAGACGTGAATTCATGTGACATGTGTGACATGTTCAGAGATTGGACTTTGCCAAGATTGCATTGTTACTCGTGAATATTTAGTCTCCCGACTTAATGATCGCGTCAGCAGGAACCATCTGCGACTGCTTAAGTTGTCATCGAGCCTGATGCTGGAAATTTCACAAGCTTCAATGCAAGTTCGGTGAAAACCAACCACTGAACACTCGAGTTTTGTATCACAAGGTCTTTTTGGATTTAAAACATCAAATGTTGGTTCGCTTAACTTGCAAGGCCAATTAAACTCGACTTTCACTATCCAACTGTTGCATGTTAACTTTGGAAAGGACGGGAGTTTGAATGTTGCAATTTCGAAGCTTGTAAACCTATTACTATACCAAACCGCAATTCGTCCAAATGTACTCCGCACACAAAATCTACGAACCAGCATTCATTAGTTCTAAGTAGACGTGGATGACGTGCGCAGATGATGTGCCATTTGATGGTTTAACTTCTCGTTACAGACCGCTTTATGCTTAATAGACCAGCTAATATTTGGCATTTAATGGGTTCACTGATTTAGCCCCAATTATTTTAGTCCAAGCTAGGTCTGTGTCTGGATTGTTCCATAAGATCGATCGCTTAGTCAGTGATTGTAGACGTAAGCTGTTCACATCTATTTCGACAAGATGAATTTAAACAACTCGAAACCACCAAATGCGGATAATATTGCAGTGTTGAACATTTGGCTTCTGATAAATCACTTTAATTCAATTCTATTCGATTTAATGGTCTACAAAGCATCTAGCTTTTCTCAAAAGCCACAGAATAATATGGGAAATACGATTAACATAAGTGGTAAAATCGGGAATTGTTTGCTTACTGAGCAGTTCAGGAATCAGGTAAACATTCATAGGGCAGAAACTGTTTTCGATGGATTGGGTGGCACATGCAAATACATGGGGTCAAGATGTATAGTTTACTTTGATGCATGGGTTCAAAGTTGTAATTGTGTAGAATATATAGGTTCAATGTTTCGATGGGTCGACATGAATTTGTCCAAGTTCCATTTGAATATATCCAAGCTGGGTGAATGTGCAACATTAGAGGGTAGGGAGTTCCAGGTAAAACATGCACGTAAAGAATAGAAATACCTTCGACAGTTCAGTCTCGAGTCGGGAATAAGTATCGTGTATTCATGACTCCGGCTGGCTCGGGGCGGTAGTCGTGTGAATAGTTTTTTCAGGGGATGGTTGGGGGTATGCAATATATTGAACACAAGAATCAAATCACCTCTAATCGGGGTTGTGTCAAACGGCCATGGATGAAATCGTATTTCTCGCGACTAAACTTCTTAGAATACATTTCCGAAAATGATGGTTTACTTAACCCTTTACCCACTGACAAATTAGGTTTCTATATGGATGAAGTGAATGGAAGTTAGTAATCTGACAGTGAATGAGTTTTATGACCGTAATCATCTGCGTAAAATCGTTTCTTCGACAGTATTCTTATTCATAACCATAGAATTTAAACTGATCTCGGCTACGGATCGTAGATCATGCCGTCAGTGTGCAACTGATATCGATCGATCTAGTACCCTGTATAGCTGTGAGCTGTGGGAGAGATTGTTCCTACCTATTCGGACTGTTTAGTCTTCCCAAACACTATGGGGCATGGAAGCATCATGCGCTTGTAATGTACATCCACGAACGACATCGACTCAGGGAAGCCAACAGCAACAACATGGCGCTTATCACGCAATTGAATTTTATAATTGACCTATCCAATTTGCCCAAGTAACGCGTTTCGGAGAAAGGAAAATTGTTGACTCCGAAACGTAACACAGGACATATCAGGGTAATATCATACCAAGGACCTTGACGTTTGAAACCTATATATTATATTCACTAAAATCGTCTTTCACGGTCACACGGTCGAAAATAATTGGGGTAGACAACTTAACCGAAACTAAATGTCTGAATCGCTCAAATTGTATTTCGCACAATATATTTCGTTGACCACCTGCAATTCGCCTGTAGTAATTGATACGGTATTGATTGAATTACGTCAATTATTCCCTGATTTCTAATATTTTCTTACAATATTATTATTATTTGTATCTCGTTGATGTTTATAAATTGTATCGTGTGAATAGTAAATGTTCAGTCACGCAAAGTCAGATGAACGCATCACGCTTTCCAACGAATCCACAGCCCAGATAACACGTCTCGCGTGATAGTATAATCAGCTTAACTTCAGGTTGATCATGCAGTTACTCGGTGTTCGTTGCTTTATTTCGCTTTTCTGCTAGGGACACGTTCATTCAAAGTTTGATACTAGTGACTACCAGAGCTCAAACTCAAAAAATCTTATTAAGTTAGACTCCAGAGAAGTCTGACCAATAACTTCAGTTTACACCCAGTCATTACTCACGAAAAATACGATTAAGTGCATCTATACAAACGCAAACAGCCTTATCATCAAATTAATCGAACTGTCCCAGATTTGTAATGAAATGGTGCCAGACATAGTTACCATAACAGAAACGTGGTTCCATGCCTCATTATCTGATAATGAACTATCTTTGCCCATCATGTCTCTATTACGGCGTGACCGTTTAGGTGATGTCAGAGGAGCAGCACTCTAATTCAAACAATCGTTTATCTGTAGAGTTATAAACGACCAGACCCTTGATATACCTGCTCACTGACTCTTACTTCAGGAGACCATTGCATTATTGGAGTGATCTATCGTTCTCCAACAGCAACTCTCGACCTAAACAAAAAACTGATTAATGCTTTGCGCTATGTAACAACGCGGTATAATACTCAAATATTGATAATGGGGGATTTCAACTTTCCCCAGCTCTATAGAGGGGAAGATCATCCAACAGAGACACTTGAATATGAACTTCGAGCCTTTATAACCACGTTTTTGGATTTACTCGTATGAGAGGATCAGACCAGGCGTCTACCCTGGACTTAATACTAACATCAGATCCCACAGCTGTACAGAATATCGTTTAAAAACCATCAATCGGACGA
Organism: Atriophallophorus winterbourni; assembly: GCA_013407085.1. Classification (NCBI taxonomy): domain Eukaryota; kingdom Metazoa; phylum Platyhelminthes; class Trematoda; order Plagiorchiida; family Microphallidae; genus Atriophallophorus; species Atriophallophorus winterbourni. The sequence continues at coordinate 12,256 of JACCGJ010001521.1, read as the reverse complement.
AGCAATCACGTTGTCCCAGAATGAAAGTGCTAGGCGCAACAGTGACGGAACGAAATGCGTCAGAACGGTGAAATACCGTGCTTTGTGCGCCGAGTTAGACAACAGGATTACTCCCATCCGGATAGTCATTGGCGCTCTCTCTTACAGCACCTGAACTATATATTGGAGGAACATTCAATATCCGTTTTTAAGAAAACTTCTCAGCGTAATAAATTTATACTACGAAGCAGGACTAAAAGTGGATGAAACAAAGGGCAATAGCATGGGAGATTCACAACGCAACCAACACAGCTGATTCTTGGGCACACTTTACACGACTGCTAAACAAGGCTGTCAGCTTAATTCAGCCTGGCTTGCTGTTCTTACTCCACTTGGATTGAAACATGCATGCACGATATTGTTTAAATTTTATACATATATCCTATGGTACTGTCCAATTATTTGCTTTTAACCATAAATCTTGTAACTTGAATCTTGAATTTCGCGTCAAAATATGCCCGGTCATTGAGAATGGTGATCATATCCAGGCAAGACTATGGTTTATATGTCTTTGAGCATCATCTAGGTCATTCGATATTTAATGAAAACTTACAGAAGCCCATCCCTATGGTGATATAAACCGTCCTTGCAACAGGTCTCGAAGACAATACTTTGCTATTTCATAAATTGTTCATATTAGGGTGAGATCTATTTCGCCAAGAGGTTTTGCCATCTATAAAACTGAATTATGTAATATCCAGAAAAATCCCTGTATCAAACCTATCGCATTGGTATGCTAGAACTCAATTGGATAACCACTTAAGTGAGCACCGTGTAAGGATGTTTTGTAATGTTGGACAAGGTTTTTATACAGCATGTCATGCTTTTAACGCGTAACGAGAACGCATTCTGTTTATGCATGCTATATGATGACAAACTTGTTAACATAAACTGCTTGATAGCTCAAACCCACTTACCAGGTGTACTTATCCTCGACCTTTCGACGATGCAGCCATTATTGATCACTCCCAAAAAAAGCTCAACTCTCTAATGGACTAAAGTTCGTCGGCACAGATTCCACTTATCGACTGACCATTGCATATTGCTACGAAATACATTTTTACTCCGGAATCGGACCGTCTATTCTGGTGAAACGTTGAGCAGTATGAGAACTTCATGCACGTATGATGTGATGTGCATTGAATTAACAAAATCAACAACAAGTGCCACACTGTGAAATGTGTTAAGTTGAATGCATGTTCACCATAAATGTCTTAATTTTAACATGGAAAACACAAGAAAATAGAACCTTAATTGATGATATGGCATACTCTGACGTGTGCACGGTTTATCAATTATAAGTCTCAGGTCAAAGTCGTAAGCGTATGATTACACAGCGCGCAATATTGCGTGCATGCCACATGGCCGGAATTAGAAATAATCAATACATTTCAGCGACCACATACTAGTATCCAAAAGCCTAATTAGCGTGCACTTGGGTGATTAAAACTCAACGTTTCACGCAACCGAGAATAGAGAAAGGTTGATCAGAGAACGGCTCAGCGAATGTGATTTTCTCACTATGAATGAAACTTAATCTAAGGCACGTAAGAGTGTAAGAGTGCGTTCTTGACGCGTAAATGTAGAAAAAGAACTTTTAACTCTGGAGTAATCGTTTATAAATCATTTCACGATGAGAAGGAACTAGTGACATTAAATGATTATTTCAACTTCAAATGATAAGTATAACAATGAACGTTTGTCAAAGATAACTTGGGCGAATAGACATGACCTCCAAAAAGTAGACTGTCTTGACTGAATATCATAAATGTTTGATACATCAATGCTGTTATCTTTGAAAATATTTGGTTGTTGTGAGGCCTTAATAGAACTATACTTTTAAAGGAAAGCTTTTCATAGACCATCGCATAAACCCGTGTCACAATTAACTTCGATGAAAGTTTAAAACGTCGACCAGCAAAAAATCACTTTTAGTGTGCAATTTAGTGAAGAGAAACTTGGCCGTCGAATGGATTGCGTCGATTGCACACAAGTGCTAACGTATGCACGAACGCCGCACATTCCTTTGAGTTCAACTGTTGAGCATTGTTGAGATAAACATTTGCGTTTGTCACTAATTAGCCGAGTATAACACGAAAAAGTAGACGCTGATCACGTTTACTATGTTGTTGCTCTCGGTATAGGAACAACGAATGAAACACGATAAGATATATTGAAAACCATGGCGATTGATAGTAAACAAGGTGCGATTTTCAAAGGAAAAACGAAGGTAGACAAAGTAGTACATAACACAATTGTGATAAAAGTAGGATTAATGACGAATATTTTCATTATACAGTGTTTTACGAATAAGCTGCATTGAATTTCATTCAATGAACATGTGCAACAAAAACTGTACGACAACCAAACGAAAATTGCTCCCAATGTAGCGATGGAAGTTATAATAATCGATGGATTTAAGATTCAGAGATTCAACGAATTTCGTTTTAATGAACTAGTGGACGATAAAGAAAGCAACAGTGAGAAATTATACATAAAACATAGATTACCAAGAATCACAAGGTGATTCTGTGTTTGAACATCGTGTTCGTTTACGACCCCATGCACAATGGCATTCTCGTATTACCTGTTTTACCATTTATCCACTTTTCAAGGCTCACTGAACCTAATCTACTGTCTCCACCTGATGACGGCAAACAGCACAGTAGTAGTGGTGTAATTTCGGGGATGTGGAGCAACACTCACTTTGGTCATCCACAGCGCTTGAGTGCTGGACCAAGAATCACTATGTGATTCTGTGTTTGAACATCGTGATTCGTTGTACGAACCCCATGCAACAATGGCATTCAAGTATTACCTTGTTTACCATTTATCCACTGTTCCAAGGCTCACTGAACCTAATCTTACTGTCTCCACCTGATGACAGCAAACAGTCAGAAACCGGTAGTGGAGTGTAATTTCAGGGGATGTGAGCAACACATAGCATAGATTACAATTGTTGTGAGTGGCACGTAGGGTTAACTTGAGGTACGCGATCTCTATGCGAGAAATCCGGGGCTCAATTACCGCGGTTTTTATTATTTAGTAAAATCTTGTTACTTTCAACATCTAATATACCTAGGAGTAAAAGGTATTGATAGTATTCACTAACAAGAGTAAATCAAAGAACACTCACATCCCTGCACTTATACTCCACAAAAGTCATCAGGCTCTCCGTCTTCATTAGGTTGAGAAAGTGAGATTAGGTTCAGTGGGCTTTGAATCGGTTAAAAAGTGGTAAACAAAGTTAGACATTAAAGTGACTGATGTGTAGATTTTGTACAATGAAGCACTTTTCCATGTCATCATGGAGACCAGTCTTAGTGCCGCTACCTGTTAAAGGCGAAGACCCAGAAACTGATTGTGTATCGTAAGATGTGAACTGAACAACACTTTCGGCAGTTTCCACTTAACTACTTAATTTCAGCGCGATATTACTTTTATGGTATGCCAAAGCTGGTACCTCGGAAAACCAATCATCTGAATATTGAAGCAGTTAAAAATCCAAACATTTTATTGGACAAATATGTGCTGATAAGACTTGTACGATATGGTGGCAGCCTTATCGCATTTGTATTCCGGATTATTTCATAGTAAATATAGTTCTTACAAAGAACCACGATGTTCTTTGAACGAGCTGAAACGCAACAATTTATCATTAAATAATTTATTTGTGCTACTCATGAGTAGCACATTTACATACTATTATCACAAACGGCAATGGGGGCACCCATCTGGTTAAGCTCGTTGATGTCATGATACAGCATGCTATCAGTCCGGGGCCTCTACCTCATCTATCTGAAATGTAGCCAACATTTCGACGAATATTAGTCTTATTGGATGTTATGAAACTTCACGTTGGTACACCATTGCCACAGGTTAAAATATAGCATTTTGTATATAAGGTTTGCTAAAAATATTCAAGAGTTTAACGCTCCATACCTTATCTCGGATACTGAGTACGTATGTGCGTCCTGCTAAAGAATATTCAATCAAAGTCTCAGCACCATGGCTGCGGACGGATATTGAACTCCTTGACAGGATTTATCACCATGCAACAAAGTGTGTCACATGCTACAGGGATTTACCATTTCACAAGCGAATGCAGAAGATGAAACTACGATTGCTTTCTCAACGACCCACGTGGAGTGAGCTCATGTTGGATTCCAAAATTACATACACTAAAACACGCTAACATTCAATGGATTAGACCAACGATTGTAAAACGTTTGCTTAGAATCTTTCACTTTAAGTCCACATCGGAAGAAATCTTACGCCATGAAACTGTTGCGGTCTTCACTCAGAAGCTCGATGAATACATGCTAAACCACGTACTCTGACTGCCCCTATCAACTTTTTGAAAAGTATGTCTTTACTCCACATACAGTGTTATCCTGTGCATTTTGGTATGTTTATTGCTTTTATTACCATAAAATATTCTGCGGCAGTTGCATAGCATCGTGGTCTAGCGAAATGGATCCAATTTAATTTTCTGACTGAAAAAGCATAGAATTAGTTCAATGATGGAAATTAAATTTAAATTCGATCGTCTAAACTCGGATAACAAGAAACAGGTTTGCAAGTTTCAGTACAAAGGCAGCAAAGAATGTGTGACATGTGTAACAATGTCAAGACCGTCGAAGTCATGCAGTAATAAGGTGGCGTAGCATAGGGATTGTACTAAAAACTTGTAATTGTGTATGATGTACGAATGTACAAGCTTGATCTAGGCGAAGTGCTACACAGTCATGGACTGCACTTGGGCTAAGATACTGTCAGGTTGACCAGGCCTAGACAGATATAAGAAAGAAAATGGAACTCGAAGTGGTAGTAAGAACTTAGCGTGTTTCCGCACGCAGCTCACCACCGGTATCAAATCAATTTAGCAGGGTGTTTGCTGCACAGAAGTAATGTGCGATTGCACATCCGTGCTTAAAACGTGTAATAATTATAGAGAAAGGAGTCAGCTGGTGAGATGTTAATTTAGCAAGAGCTCTATAAAAAACGGAATGCTTAAACAAATTCGAACGTTGTAAGTGGTGCAGCGTGAGCAGTAAAACACTACAGGCTTATATCATATACTTGTGGTTGTTGAATACATGGTCTGCCTCGCTATTCATCAGCTGTTTGTGACCAAATATTCACCTTACGCATGATTTTGGAGCACCGTACACGATAGCAACAGCAAACAATACCATGTTTTATCGATTTCGCAGCTGTATTGGATTCTGTAGAGCGTGGTTGTTTATGGGACATTATGTTATCGGATGGGGTTCACTTGAAGCTCGTTAGCCTAATTAGAGCCTATTAAAAATCTACAAGGGCTCGGGTTCACGTCTACGGTGAAGAGTCTTGCGAATTTAACTTGCACGCAGGAATCAGACAAGGCTGTCCGTTATCTCCGGTTCTGTTCAACTATGTCGTCGACTGGATCATGAACCAGGCATTAACGGGCTATCACGTATCAACGGATCACGATTAGGCGGATGATGTAGTTGTTTTTTGGAGAAAATGTTAAAATGCTGCAAAGGCTCTGCTACAAAAGTCGGCCTTGAAATAAACGCAGCAAAAACCAAGCATTCTCTTATACCGTTAGAACAGGCGTCTAGCAATTAAACATCCATGGCTGACCAGTCGAGTGTTCCAGTCTTTAAATACTTCGGTTACAGTATGTTGCCCAATGGTCAGGCGAAAGATGAAGCGAAGTTGATGATGGTTGATCGTGCGCGTAACGCGTTCCTGCATCTAAAAGGCCCCCTTTGGCGCAGGCAATAAATCAGTCTCAAGACTGAAATACGTGATTACCAGGAAGCGATCCGCCCCGGATATGAGGTATGGTATGAAAGCACAAGCCTGATCCAGGCAAAGTGCCGTACAGTCAGAGACTGCACGTGGGCTAAGATGCTGTCAGGTTGCCCAGGCCTAGATAGATATGAGGGGGGAATATAAATAGAAATGGTAGTGAGACTCCAGCGTGTTTAAGCATGGAGCTGACTACCGTTGGCCAATCAATTTTGCACGATGTAGCCGCACAGCACATAAATGCTGCACGATTGCACATCCGTGGCACCTTAGGTCACAGGATATACGATCTCTAGAAGCGTTCGACCATTTGTGTCTTATGATAATATTGGGCGTCCGATATCCCGAACAGGTATCTAACGCTGCCGTTCGAGTGCGATGCAACGGAATACCTCCGCATTTCCGTTCAGGTCCAAAGGTGAATACTGCACTAGTTTGGCCACGTCTTCCGAAAGACAGACTCAGCGCTTGCGAAACTCTTCCTCAACTCGAAACCCGCTCACACTTTGCACCGGCGACAACGCGGTCGTGACGACCTGACTGTCAACTGTGCATGAGGGTGTAGATGCCCTCAAACTGCGTACCATCTACGGCGTTTGAAAGTGAGAACGCAACTCATCATCATCATGAAGCACAAGTCTGGAGCCAGACAATGTGCCAAGCAATATGAAGCAGGAAAAGCAGATAAGAAAGCGCGTGAAAAAGGGAAAGGAGGCAAATAGAATATGCAAAAGCGAATGCGCAAAAAGCAGTTTGTTTTTGTAGTTTCACTGCATGCGATTTTGTTTTTTTGCCTGGATCAGGCATGTGCTTTCATACATGCATACATACATATGTTGGCGAACAGCGATGGAAGTTCGCAAACTAGAGCGAAACCCCAATCGTTGAACAATGACGGTACCAAAGCATCAGCACCTGATGCCAGATGGCGCTTAAGGCTCCGGAGTACATTGTAAATTTCTGATTGAGTCGGGGCCTCGAGAGAAATCGACCATGGGGTAGAGTGTTCCGTATACTCGAAATCAGTGGGTGCAAAAGGCTAGTAAAAATGTACCACAAAATGTTCTGCCCATCGCTCCATTACAGAACCTTATATATCGGCTTCCGATAAATCTTTGTTTCTACTCTATTGCTGATGCTCTGCGATTTAGTCTAGGAAATAAACAGCACAGCGAAAAATTCATCTTTGTTAACTGTATTCATTGCTTCAAGTTTTATCCGGTTATGCATTTTTTAAAATGTCATCAGTTATAACAACCTCGCGTGCTATCGCATGAAGTATTCCATGAAGAGTGAAGCCATTAGGCTAATGGTTTGTCTTTGCGCAGATTGCTGGATCACCAAGGTTTCCTTGTACTCCGAAAAACGTTTGCAATCTATCATGGTCGTATATATGATACGTGCGAGAAGTATCCACGTTGGGGAGCAATGCGCAGATATGCGTTTGCATAGTACGTTTGTGCTGTACAACAACAACGTGCTTCCTTGATTTGCCACTGGTAGTGAGCTGCATGCGGAAACACGCTGCAGTTTGACTGCCATTTCTATTGCTCATAACTGCCTGGGCAACCTGACAGTATCTTATCCCAGTGCAGCACTTTGCTTGCTGTGATTTCACGCAATGCGCACAAGTTAAAGCTAACTAGAAACTCGACTAAAAACAAGTTTATTCGTTTTTCTCGGTTATCGGCTAACTGGCAATCCAACCTCACCTACGATTATTCGAACAAGCGAAATGCCTCCTGCACCATAAACTCTTGGAGGCTGAGGAGGTTTGAAGGATAGTTTATGCCGCAAGCCTCAGACAGCTCTTCGCGAGTATCAATCATATATCATTTTACAAGCCAACGAGAAAAAATTTCAAAAATCCAAGCAAGACACTGAAAATATAACGCATTAACCACAAGTCATTCACTTTTATTTGCGTCCAATAGTATAAAATATCAAAAGCAATCAATATAAAATTCAAGCACTAGCATTTTTGGCCTCAAATGTTCTGTCCACGGAAACCAATTCCTCGGGAAAATGGAATCGTTTCACGTAATCCGAGAATTCATGCAAACGATTCTTTTCGACCGCATGACGTAACTCTTCAAAGAACCGGTAATACTGATGAGAGTTGTGACTACAAGGAATCAAAAGAAATTGACTTAGTGGCAATGTGTTTGGGAAAACTGGCGTGATGAATCGATCCAAGTAATCACAATATTCAATGGTATGCATCTATGATGCATGAAGTCTGGATCCAGGCAAAGTAGCCCACAGTCAGAGACTGCGCGTGGGCTAAGATAATAACAGGTTGTCTAGGCCTAGGCATATGTATGCATGATGTATGAAAGCACAAGCCTGATCCAGGCAAAGTGCCGCACAGCCAGAGACTGCACGTGGGCTAAGATACTGTCAGGTTGCCCAGGCCTAGACAGATATGAGGAAGAAAAAAGAACAGGAAATGGTAGTGAGACTCCAGCGTGTTTCAGCATGCAGCTCACTACCTCTGGCAAATCAATTTAGCACAGTGTTAGCCGCACAGCACAAAGTACTGCACGATTGCACATCCGTGGCCTAGGCATATATAAGATTTGAAAATGGTAGCGTGTTTCCACATGCAGCTCAGTACCTTGGACTAATTGATTTTGCATGGCGATACTTCTGCAGTACGGAAATACTGCAAAATTACACAGCCGTGCGATATTCAGTGGTTTGTATGCATGAAATCACAGGCATATGATTCAAACACTCGGAACTCGAATAATCCATTCAACAAGCGCCCATTCCTTGGCTAGGCCTGGGCAATCTGACAGTAATATCGCCCACGTGCAATCTCTGACCGTGCAGCACTTTGCCTGAGCCAGGCTTGTGTTTTCATACGAAAAAATTAGCTTAAGTGTGGAACTCACTCTCCAACATGACACGGAATCGACGGTGTACGTGATAACGTTATGATGATAAGAATAGTCGAGGTGCGTAGTCAGATAAACGGTCTGATGCTTACACCACAGTATGTCGAGGCTGATCAATCCCGTGAAGGATGTCATTCGTAAAAAAAACTTGGGCAACATGAAACTGGACATGTTCTATTCGGAAACTGAAGTCCAATTCAGTTCAGAGCAACAAATCAAATCAAACATGCTAGGAAGGTGAACGCTGAATAGACGAGATGCAACGATTTGACATTGACGTCACAGTCTCGTAATATTTCATAAACAAATAAGGAACTTTACAAGATGTGTAATAGTGCAGTATTTGCGTACTACAAAGGTAACACTGCTAAATTGATTCGCCGTGGTACTGAGTTGCACGCGAAAGCAGGCTAAAGTTTCACTGACATTTTCCGTTTTTATATCTGTCTAGGCTTGGGCAACTTGATAGTACTTCGGCCCATGCGCAGTCTCTGAATGTGCGGGACTTTGCTTGGATGCGGGCTTACGATTTCATGAATACCCGAGGAACTGATGAAGTTCACAACAAAGGCGAGATTAAACGATTAAAATATTTACAGCGAGAAGAGCATATACTAATCGTTGATTGATATAAAAGTAGTAAAAGTAGTAGAAGTAGTAGAAGAATGAGTCTGGCAAGGTGTCACACAGCCATAGAGTGCACGTGAACTAAGGGACTGTCAGGGTACCCAGCCCTAGAAATGGTATGTATGTATGAAAGCACAAGCCTGGTCCAGGCAAAGTGCCGTACAGTCAGAGACTGCACGTGAGCTAAGATACTGTCAGGTTGCCCAGGCCTGGACAGATATGAGAAAGAACATAGAAATGGCAGTGAGACTCCAGCCTATTTCAGCATGCAGCTCACCACAGATGGCCAATCAATTTAGCACGGTGTTAGCCGCACAGCACATAAGTACTGTACGATTGCACATCCGTGCACATCTTAGAAATGGTAGTGAGACTCCAGTGTGTTTCCGCATGCAGTTTAGCACCGTTGACAAATTAATATACCTCAATGTTAGCTGTGCTGTACAGAAATGCTAAACGATTGCATAAATAGCAGCATGATGAGAAATATATACCGAATATACTTACATCATCAGCAACATCGGACCAAGCATCTCCTTCGCCACGTGCATATGGGACACGTAGCCTTTGGAATGTCGGGTACACGAGAAGCACTCGCATCCAGCCTGAATGGGAGTGTTGTAAAAATCCACCAGCGATTCGGCTGCATCCTCCGGTAAAGGAAAGCTTAGATAATAGGCTGAGTCTTCGAGTGTGGTCTGTTCAGCTTGTGACCAACCGGGATAAATCCACGCCACAGCACTTCGCGTCAGGCGGTAGGGCAAACTCCCATCAAAAACATCTATCCCGTTGGACACAGCCACTGCGATGTCATGCGGTTGCCAAACACCCAGAAGAAAACGCGGCAACTCTACGGGCAAACGTTGACACATCTCGGGAAGCAAAGCAAATAGATCCATTTGGGATGACAAAGTAGATTTGTGTGCATTGGCATCTTGAGATTCGTCAGGTGAAGGAAAAGGATGCAAAAAGCCGTCTAAAATTACACCTGAAACGGGAATTCAGCGAAACAAATTAGTCAGGAATAAGTCCAAACTTAACTACCAAAGATCGGTTAGTCAGACGCAAAAACTTTATTTAATTGGAGTCAGTCGGACAGCTGTACACTGATGAATCGCAGTGAAATGAAACTTTCCTACGAAGATCGCCCACGATGTAGGTAAAATAGAGGAAAGCGATTCCGCTTCTCTGATTTTCGCGAAGGCGTTTCTATCGTCACCCCGAGGAGACAGTTCGCATGTCTGCGTGATTAGATTTTGGTAATTAACATTAGCATCTTTTGATCTCCGGCATGAAGCGGGCGCTTTCAACTATCTCAACTGAGGGATCGATAACTAGATCGCAAATTATGTTAAAGATATGTCAACATGCCGTCATGTCAACATGACGTTTTGTACCAGAAGCGAGGTATATATAATCACTTAGTTACTGAGTTCGAATTTCCATGGATAAACAAACTGAATAAAACTATGTAATCGTAAAAGTGTGAACATACTTTGTACACAAGATTTAGAAAATCATTCGGTATTTATTGTTAAAGATACGATTATCAGCATAATTATGAAATTACAAGTCTGAATCAACACAGTGACGCACAGTCAGACTTCGCGTGGGCTGAGATACTGTCAGGTTAGCCAGGCCTAGAAAGTGATTCAAAGAGAAAATGGCAGTGAGACTCCGGTGTGTTTCCAAACGTTCAGTACCGTTGATGAATCAGTTTACCATAACGATACCTGCGCAGTATCTATGTGTGAAATCACAAGCCTATATTATATTACTATTTACACATTATCTAGATGATACAGATATAGTGCCGTTCAACATAAACAATGAGATGTACAAAGCGAGAAGGGGGGTACAAAGCGTTGTCATCGGCATCGTTGAACGTAGGCATGATACTACCCGGTTGCCTACACCGAAGTAGGGGAGATTTCGTTTAGGGGGTCCCACCCCGAGCCTTTACCCACAAGGCAGTGGAGCGAGAGAGGTTCGCACATATCGGTGGCCGGTGACCGACGAAGCGGTTCATACGCCCTTTTCTGGGAATTTCCAGTTCGGAGCCCGATAACCCCGTTGATAGGTTGGTGACTTCAGTTTTTGCCTGTGCACCATACAATGTCCTTGGATATGACAAGGGGCAGTGACTTTTGGAGCGGCGAGTCACATCCGCCGCGTCGTGATGTCATCATTGGATTTTTGTGGCTTTTTATAAGGAGAACGCTTGCCAGGCGAAAACCCACCACCGCCGAACCTTTCGCTGAGCTCGGAGAACCGAGCCCACCCAGCTGGCACCACGTGGAGGTATTTCGGCAAGCCAGCCATTTCGGCAAGCCAACAATTGCTTAAATAAGGATATATCAGCTGGCATTTCCAGAGTTACGGAAGCTTTCGTAACTTAGGTCATCTGTGGCGTCAAACTGGTTTGTCTCTAAAGCTCAAGGGTAGAGTTTATAAGGCTACTGTTCGCGCTGTTTTACTGTACGGATGTGAAACTGGACACTGAGAAAAGAGAAAATAAGCCTCTACAACCACTGTCTCCGTGCCATCGCTAGAATTACTTGGCACCATCGGATACGTAACACAACTATCCGTAATAATCTTTGGCAGCGAAGTAGATGTCGAAAAACAAGTTAACGTGCATAGACTTCGCTGGTTAGGCCACTTATTGCGAATGGCAAACCATCGCCTTCCTAAAGCCGTTTTGTTCGCCACTCCTAACTCGGAATAGCGTCGTTGTAAGGCTAGTCGGACTTTGACTTGGTTCAAGTAGATAAAGGCTTTGACTGTTAAACTAGCTGCGGTTGATGCGATCCGTCTCCCAGGTAGGGGTCCGAAAGATGAAAATTCACAGTGGCTTTTTACCCTTAGTGATATCGCCTAAAATCGTG
>JACCGJ010001520.1:7868-40131 GCA_013407085.1 Atriophallophorus winterbourni | reverse complement strand
AGCGAATGTGTGAATATCACAGTGAGCGAAAATCATAATTTGAATTCAAAATCGAACTTCATTGGTGAATAATCAATAGTTCGTTCACTGGCTATACAACAGGGGGCGCCCTCCTAACACCTCCCCCTTTAAGTTTGGTTGTCGTACGACTTCATTTTTGGGTTCACTTGCAGGCGGGTTACTGGAATACGTCTTCGATCAGTTCGTCTTCTTTGTCTGCATTCCGGAGAATTTATTCGAGGGTGATCTTCTACCGTTGGCTTTGTTTGTTCTGGGCTTTTGAGGTTGAATTCACCCAGTAGGATTTCCAATGGAGTTTCTTGTATACTTGGGGAATTCCGTTTTGCACCTAACGCCCTTAGTTGATCTGCATGTCGTACCCACGTTTCTTTTCCAACCATTATCTCGTAGCAAACGTGGCCCACGACCTTGCTAACGATCCCCGGGGTCCATTTGATCTCACCACCACGGTAATCCTTGGCGAGGACATTTTGTCCGACCATAAATTTTCGGAATTTTGCACCATTTTGTCTATTACATTTCGTTTTGAGATTTTTATTGGTATGATTCACCGTGTTTGGTCGCATGAGATCGAAGATGGTTCTCGGTTTTTGCCTTAGCATGACTTCCGCAGGCGATATGGCTCCAGGTACGTTAGGATTAGGTGTGATTCGGTGGAACGTCAAAAATTTCTGCAGAACGTCTTCCGTATTCCCTTCCCCCGTTGCTTTAAGCATTGCTCGCTTGAAAGTGTCCACAAACCTCTCCACTTGTCCGTTCGATTGTGGGTGATATGGCGGTGTGCGGATGTGCTTCATACCATGTTGTCGGCAAAATGATCTGAACTCATTCGACGTAAATTGGCTTCCATTATCGGTCACCAATGTCTTTGGATAACCAAATCTAGCGAAAGTTTCTTGCAGCTTTTTGATTGTCGTCCGAGTTGTTGTGTTGGTGAGAGGGAAAACCTCTGGCCATTTGCTGTGTGAGTCCACCAGTAGGAGATACGATATTCCGTTCAGTGGGCCCGTGAAATCCAAGTGAATTCTTGTCCAGGGTTCTGTGGGATTGGGCCATGGGTGTGGTTCACACTTTGTCGGTGATTTTAATGCCGATTGACATTTAGAACACGAGCTAACCAGGTTCTCAATGTGTGAATCCATAAGGGGCCAGTACACGAAGCTGCGCGCTAGCGCCTTCATACGATTTATCCCGGAATGACTTGTGTGGAATTGTTTGAGTACTGTCGAACGGAGTTTCTTTGGAATTACCACTCTATCCGAAAACATGAGACACCCGTCCACGATTGAAAGGGAATTCTGACGATGTCGGAATTGTGTAGTTCTGGGTCTTGTACAGATATTGGCCATCTGGATTTGTGGTATTCAAATACCTTTTGGAGTACGGGGTCTTCTAATGTTGCATCTCGAATTTGGTCAACTGTTACCGACAGTTTCATCATAGTGGTGGAAAGTAAACAACTGATGTCAGCATCCAGAGTTGTTTGGGCTACCATGTCTTCTTCTATTGTGTTTTCTGTTATCAGTCTTGAGAGTGCATCCGCTTGTCCGATTTTCCCGGTGGAGATGTAATTTATGTCGAAATTATAGCCCAGCAGGATGGTTGACCAACGCTGTAGTCTGTTTGCTGTGTAGACAGGAATGCCCTTTTTTGATGCAAAAATAGCAAGCAACGGTTTATGGTCCGTCAGCAGCGTGAATTTCCGGCCGTATAGCATCTTATGAAATTTCTTGATAGCGAAGATGATGGCAAGCGCTTCTTTCTCGATTTGGCTGTAATTCCGTTCAGCTGAGGTGAGTGATCGTGCTGCGTGAGCAATGGCTTTTCGGTTCCATCCTTGAAAACATGTGAGATAACTGCACCGATTCCGTAGCTGGAAGCGTCCGAGGCTAGAACGATTGGGAGCCTTGGGTCGTAATGTGTCAGTAAAAGATCTGAGGTCAGCATCGACTTTATTTTATCGAAAGCTTGTTGGGTCTCTTCTGACCATATCCAAGGGGTATCCTTCTTCAGTAGATTATTGAGAGGGCCGCGTAATTTGTGTAATGATGGTAAAAATTCGCCATAGTGGCTGACCAATCCGAGGAATGATCGCAATGTTGGATATCATGTGGTGGTGGCATATTCTGAATTGCATCAATGTTTGATGGATCTGGCCGTCGACCATGACGATCAATGATAAATCCGAGATATCTTATAGATTCCATGAAAAATTCACATTTTTCGGCCCGTAAACGGAAGCCATATTCGTTTATGCGTTTGAGGACTTCCTTTATACGATCACGTAGTTCATCCACATTTGATCCGACTATGATTATATCGTCGAGATAGGCAGCAGCATAGGGTAAACCTTGGAGCATGGTATCCATGACCTGTTGGAAGATAGCAGGTGCAGTCTTGACACCAAACGGTAAGCGTTGGTACTGGAAGAGCCCACGGTGAGTGTTGATGGTTAATAGCTCTCTTGATTCTTCAGCGACCTCAATTTGGAGGTAAGCTTCCGATAGGTCCAGTTTTGCAAAACACTGACCACCATTCAATCTGGCGAAGAGGTCCTCAGGAAGAGGTAGTGGGTATTGATGATCTGCCAAGGATGCATTTAGACCAGTCGAATAATCCGCGCAAACTCTCAGACTACCATTCGGTTTTTTGACAATCACAATTGGTGCTGCCCATGCTGAGTAGTTGACGGGTTTGATTACTCCGGCGGCTTGCAGTCTGTCAAGTTCTTTGTCGACGCTTTCCAAAAGAGCGTACGGTACGGGGCGTTTGGGACGAAATGTTGGGTTCGCATTCGGCTTCAAAGTCAGCTTTGCTGAAGTTTTCCGGCAATATCCAAGGCCATCTTGGAAGACTTTCGGAAATTTGAGTTGAATCTGTTTTACCCAGTCATCTGTCAATTGATTCACGGCATTGCACACAGTGTTCAGTGGGAAATCAAGCAACTTCAAATTTTCAAGCCAATCCAGGCCAAGAAGATCCAAGTTCGGATGCTTTGACACGTAACAGACACCTTCTAGTTGTGTGTCGTTGAAGGCAATACAGCAGGTAATCTGGCCAATGAGATTTAACTTTCCTCCAGATGCGCTGCGTGCAACATGACTGGTGGGATTTATGTTTGGTTTGCCAACCGATCGCCAAGTGTCTTCCGATATTATAGTGATGTCGGAGGCAGTGTCAACTTGAAAACGGGTGGGCGTACCATTTAGCGTGACGGTAAGGTACTTCCGTCGATTTTTCACATCCCCTTGGAAGGTTGAAAAGACGGGATAGGAGCGATAAGTTTCATTATTGGAATGATTCAGTACAGATTTTTCATTAAAATACTTCGCACGGCAGTAATTTTCTTTATGCCCCATTCTGTTGCAATTCTGGCATCTGTGTTTCTTGGATGGGCAAAAACGCACAAAATGCCATTCTCCACATTGCCAGCACTTGGATGGGGGCTTGGGTTTTTGAGCTGTCTTGAGCAGCTTTGGTTGTCGTGGTAGATGCGAAGACGGTTGTTCAGTGTTCTTCTGTTCTGGTTGATGTACCGCCTGGATTGTAAAATTGTCGTGAATTGACGGTGAATCAAGCAAACCTCCAATTGATGCGCGAATGACATCAACTAACTGACGCAATGTCCCAGAAGAATCTCCTTCTTTTATCTGGAGTATTCGTTCGAGCAACTTTTGTAGAAGTGACACTTCTGATTCAGCGGACATCATGGAAAACACCCCGTCGCCAGTTGTTAGGTCTGTACTGTACTGTTGTTGGCCCAGCCCGTGTGGTTAGAGAGAACGCAACCGTCACTCAACTCGTCTATTTACCGAATGCCAAGTGCATCACAAGTGAGCGAATGTGTGAATATCACGGCATCCGTTATTCTTACTTTCCGGGGGCACGAAGTATATATTAGCTGACCAATCAGAATCCGTTCAAGGGGCACGAATCAGAATGCGTTTATTTTTAGGCCAATCATGGCATCTGGCCTCCTTTAAAAAGCGCTGCATAGCCTACACGCAGCATATTTTGACAATGTCGCTAGTTCAGGTTTTTGCAGAAATTTTCGGAACCGTTGCCGACCCCATACAATTTGAATCCCGAGTTGAAGCAGCAGGTGCTATTTCCAGGTTTCAAAGCTCCACTGGTTCATCGTATTACATTCGGAGCACAGCACCAAATGCATGTTTGTGTTAGCTTAACTTTGATAATTTGCAGATCCCGGACTTACGAATGCGTAAAAGCTGGACGACACCAGCCATCTTCCCGAGGAATTCGTCGAACGCAATCCCGTAAAATCGGATGTGGGTCAAGAATACTCATCTCGAGGTTGCCTAGTGAAAGGTTTGGTGTCTCGAGTTTCCTTGGAGCACAACCATCCCATTAATTTATTAATGGCTAAATACGAACCGACTCATAGGCGCCTCTCACTGGACGAGATGTCAACGATAACCCCTTGGTTGTTGAACAATACTCCATCGTTCAACATATGCAATTATATCCGAACGCAGATGGGGAAATACGTCACGCCGTGTGACGTAAGAAACATGCGATGGAAGCTGCTGGCGAGTCACAAAACCACAAGTTTTTTATACGACTTGAGCTCCCAGCTCAATACATCCGGCCGTTGTTCTATGGAAACTGATGCTGAGAGCAATCTCACTCACTTCATATTTATGACGAATGAACAGAAAACCCTTTGCCGCCGGTTTCCTCATTTCATTGGCATTGACTCAACTTTCAAGAGTTGCCGTGAAAAGTACCACTTATTCGTCATTGTTGTGGTAGATGGCTGCGGTAAGGGTATTCCTGTTTGCTTCGGATGGTTGCGGACGGAGACCACAGCGTCCATATCTTTGTTCCTACGCAAGTTTTTGGAATTCGCTAACCCTGTTAGCATTCTGTCGGTCATGATGGATGACAGCGCTGCCACTCAGGCTGCAGTGAGAGCTGAAATGCCAGCAGCACACGTGTTTCTGTGTCGTGTGCACATTATACGGAATGTTACTAAAAGAGTATGTTCATCTTAATTACTTACATGTTTACAGCAACCTGGTGCCTTGTTTATGAAGTGGTTCTACGTAGCCATGAGCACGCGCAACAGGTGGAGATATAGTCTATCTTTGAATGCCATGAATAGGGTTAACGAAACCCTACACCAACAGTACGTGAGGCCAAGACTGATCCACCGAGCCTCAATGTGGACAACAATCAGATCGCCTCGAGTTCCCACTTTTGGCCGAAGGGACAATAACTTCGTTGAAGCCACCCATCGGTCAATAAAGAGGCACAATTTGAGTGGGAACTTTTGTCTCTGGCAAGCTGTAGAAAGAACGAAGGACGTCTTCCAACACATCCTTCAGAATCGTCAGGCTCTGTTTGTCTCTACCAGTCGTGGGCCTCGCGAAATTCCTCAGCACCCTGAGCTTGATGGAATGTGCACCCTGCTAGTACCCAAAGCAGTGGAATTGCTGACCGACCACCTGCGGCAAAACCGTCTGATGACTTGCGTCAACATACAAGAATTATGCGCGGTGACTGAAGGTTCCAAGACATACAAGGTATCTACAGTAACCTGGCAGTGTGATTGTCCATTTTTCACCGATTATCGTCTGCCTTGTCGGCATGCTTTGTATGTCAGAAACGTACAAGTTATTCCCATGGGTTAGTGAAATTCATTCGCTTAACCAATTGGCTTTCAGATGATTATCCCATTTTCATTCGTTGGCAAAGATGTTACAACGAAATGCTGCCAATAACTTCAGGTCATATTGACCAGGCAAGGACATCTTACGCCCATCAATCCGGGGTTTCAGCCTGGCAACCGCTACTTCAGCAGGCTGAGCGCAAGCTGTCCGCAGCTGCTTTCAATCAATTGCGAATAGAGTTTCGTGATTTTGTGAACGACTGCAGCTGCAATCCCATCCCGCCCTACATGATTGCCACTTTTGGATTAACTGAAGAAACTGAATCTAACGTGGGTGATGACGATTGAAGATAAAATACTTGTCGATTTGGAATTTGTTATCAATAAAAATTTATCTCTTTTCAAGCGTTCTTTTAACCATTATTTTAATGGCCTTGCCCTAAGCGAGTATACCGGGTCTGCCTATGTATTATTTGTTGATCATTAGCCCCTTTAGTAATGTACTTTTGCTCATGTTGACCGCTGTGTTAAGTTGAATTGGGTTGCTGTGTGGTTACAGCAATGTTGTCGGCATAGCGACCACTGACCTAGGTGAAACCATGCTAGTGGGCTCAAGGTTTTTAATGGTCTAAAAAGCTTAACAACAACCATAGGATCGTAAAAATTGAAATTTAAGTTTATAAACAATATAAGAACATAGATTAAACAGTATATAAGTGTTCTGTAAACGAATAATGCAATAAAAATTCGCAGGAACGGTACTATTTTCGAGCGAAATTTGGAATAACGTGCTAAGTGGACCACACAATGAGAATGCAAATCGTTTGAGGATAAAAGGAGTAATTCATTCGGCTCCTGGTTACTTTGTGGTATTCAAACGAAGAAGTTTGAGCTTGACACACTCAATGTTTATTGAGATTTCATTTAGTATTTAATCGGAAAAGCCGATCGAATGCGGTGTAAGATGCACTGATTCCTTGGGGCTAAAACCTTTGCAGTAGTAACCTGCAAGAAATTCGGCAGCCTCGAACGCAGTAGTAGTTAAACCGCTCCATTAAGGTCAGTAATCTTGCCTGATGAGCCTGCTTGTCCTCGGTGATAAGAGAGATGACCTTGTTCCTCAACAGACGATATGTTTCCCAATTAACTGGCATCGGATTCTTGACATAGTTTCTCCATGCATCGTTGCGTATCTTAATCCACTTCCTTGTGCGGCTTCTCAATGTGAAGGCAAATCGTTTTATCGTTGTCTTTGGCACAAATCTGGAATGTAGGTTTATTTCATCACACA
Organism: Atriophallophorus winterbourni; assembly: GCA_013407085.1. Taxonomy (NCBI): domain Eukaryota; kingdom Metazoa; phylum Platyhelminthes; class Trematoda; order Plagiorchiida; family Microphallidae; genus Atriophallophorus; species Atriophallophorus winterbourni. Next base: position 33,187 of record JACCGJ010001520.1, on the reverse strand, counting down.
GCTCTTCTATCTATCTATCTATCTATCTATCTATCTATCTATCTATCTATCTATCTATCTATCTATCTATCTATCTATCTATCTATCTATCTATCTATCTATCTATCTTTTTATCTATACATTTATAAATATATCTATAATCTATCTATCTTTCGTTTTATCTATCCATCTATTTATCTTTCATACTATTAATCAACCTAAATATCTATCTATCTTTCCATCTATCTATCTGTCAGTCTGTATATCTATCTATTTATACATCTATCTATCTATCTATTAATCTATCTATATATCTATTCATCTATCTATCTATCCATCTATCCATGTAACTATCTATATATTCATCTATCTATCTATCTTTCTATCTATCTATCTATTTATTTATATATATATATGTCTATGTATCTATCTATCTATCTTTCTATCTATCTCTCTATCTATCTATATATCTATCTATCCCATACGAAGCTACTTCTGAAGTATCGGACACCCTGAATCTTTAACCGTGTCTAAAAACAGGATTGACTCTTACCTCCCCGAACATCATTATTCAATCCCATGAGGCTGATCTTCTTATGACATTCGCGTATTTTTTCACTTATTGCTTGCATTATTGAACACCGCAATATCCTGGGGTTGTTTTAAGATTGTGCGCTTCTTTACTGAAATAAACCATTGTTACCTTGTTCCATGGTTAAGTTAATCCAGTTAGCATGTAATGCAATCGTTTCTATTTATATATATATGTTCTAAGCTCTGGAAAAGAAGCTTAGTTGTTTACTATCTCTTCAGGTCATCTAGAAAAATTGCTATCTCTGCGATAGCTTGTTTGTTTCTCTATGCCTGTCAATCTTATATGTTTAACGTGTTTTTAATTAAAAACGAAAAATTTCATTTATTCAGGAAACGAGGAAAATCTTCACGCCTGATAACACTCAAATTTTAACCGTACGACTGTCAATTCTTATTGGCTGACAGAAATACATACGCCGCACGTAATGTCTACCCTTAACTTCTCGGGTTTCTGTAGTAAATCACTTCGAACACACACACGCATCACCTGATTGGTTGATGTGCCCTCTCGGGTTTCTACAGGAGGCAAAAGTGTAAATAACGCACGCCGAATATCACAGTGAGCGAAAATCATAATTTGAATTCAAAATCGAACTTCATTGGTGAATAATCAATAGTTCGTTCACTGGCTATACAACAGGGGGCGCCCTCCTAACAGTATCCAATAAATTTATTCAAATACAAAAGTAATAAATTATTTGATAGAAATAGAAAAATAGTGTGTAGTAAACACTTAAATCAGTTCGCACCATTCCTTATTAGTTAGTGAACAATAATGAATACACATTCCGGGGTTGGTCAAGAAGAGATCTTTCTCTTTTCTCTCTGTTACCTTTTAAAGTAAACTGCAAGCAGATTCTGGGGTTTTACATTCCAAACCCAGGACCATTCTTTGGCGATCCCCAATATAATAATATTCCATAAACTGAGATGGAAAGCACGATTGTTTGTTAAAGCGAAAAATTTGCATTAGACGGCCGGTCGCAGACCAGTCCAAAGTGTTTTACCAGAATAGTTCGTCGTTATCTCGCCCAAATGCGTGCCATGAGTATGCAGTAAGATGCGATAGTAACGACTCATTCCTGGATGTTGCCACCTTCGTATGGTATCCAGTCGGTCAACACCGCTTGTATGCTAGATATGCGCCTTACATTTAACAGGCACCCGTTCATTTACCGAATGAAACTGTCGTATTCCCTTGATGGCCGACGAGGCTTAGTGTTGTGATCAATGTATATCGTACATAAAAACAGAACAAGGTCAAGGTTGAATGCATTAGCGCAGTCCGTGCTCCAAAGATGTCTGTACGTGGCTGCTATGCGGCGATGAAACGTAAACTCGACGGAGTAGTTACACTGGCACGTGACCGAGTGAATGGAGTCAGTGCAAAAGCAAAACCACTGCATGCTGCATAAGGTCATCCGGTCTATGGTTGAGTTTACCGCATGCCGCTTCACTCTCACTGGAGCGTGAACGTGCCGTCATGAGATTGTATTGATTGTCCGCACTGGTCAATAATGGCATCTACATCTTGATGTGATGACATAACTTGTTTCGAGTTTTTGTTCAATTGGCAACGGTCTTTCGTGAACTAACACCTTATCGGATGTCTGTCACCCACACGGGGTTTACTTTTAAAATTGTAAGGTGAATATCCATTCTGGGCCAGAGACTAAGTTGCCGCGCAGTTAGTTTTTCGGCTATCGTCGCGATCAGTTTTAAACTTGAATTGGGTTGGGAATAAGGATTAAAACATCAGGTTTCAAAAATGCTCACATTACACGGGGATGTGAGCATTACCGAAATTAGTCAATTCCATGGATTTATTCGGCTGACTTTGGTCTATTGTTTAGTCTAAATGTTAGTTGGCCAACTCCGTTTAACCGCGTCTTCAAATTGTAAATTTGTTTAGGTTCAGATACAATTCCCAGACGTAAAACGCCGGCCATTTTTAGCCAATTCACATTCACTTGAAGGAGCCTAGCGCGGTCCAAGACATTCATGTGACCGATCGAACTTCAGAGGCCGTAAGTACCTTCAGAGCGTGAGGAAGTTTTTCCAGATTAGCTTCGCAACTAATGCAAAAAGTACACGCGCGAAAAGTTAAGCCCTACAACCTTTTGCCAGCTCCATTTTAATGCGACTATTTCTGATGTCGCACGCTATAAAAACAACTTCCTTTTCGCCTCTAGGGTTATTTTGTGCAAACATGTTTTCTACGTTTGGATGGAAAACCGGAAATGAACTTTCTGATGCTTTCGACTCTCATTCATGACAAGAAAACGGCAGCACGTTTATTGCTATACTACAGAGTCATTCATCAGCAAAGTTTATGCAACGATGTCCAGCAAATGCCACGTTCAACTGATTCGGGCATTTGGGGGTGTCTGACAGTGTCGTCATGAAATCGGTCTCCCAATGGGAACATGAGTGAAGCGGTCTTGGAGGAAGTATAAGACAGTAATTCTAGTCATCTATTGCTGGTCCCGAAAACCTGGCAACAATAGGGAGGTTTTCATACAAATTATTAACGGCATCTCCCATTCTTCAATAAAAATTAAAAGTACACGCTTCATATCCTCCTCTTTAAGTCTTTTTTTGGGTGGTGGGGCTTACATTTTTGTCAGGGCTTATCTGGAATAGGTCCCAATTGTAAATAGACCAAACACAGACGTAGCACACAGAAGCTGCATGGGGTCTATTGTAAAAATGCGAAGTACATTCGTGATGAGTGTTAATCACGAGGTTTCGAATGATATGAAGAACTCTACCCTCCGACCCAGCACACAATCATGAGGCGCCGAAAAGCTCGACGGCGAAAATTACGAATCCGTATTAATTCGGGTTTCGGATTGATTTCATTCGCACGGTTCGATCGACAACATCTTCGGAAGATCATCAACGTCAGCCGCAATCGAATCAATGTTGCTGGTCTAACGAGCCCTGGTTGTCAAGGGCTTGATGGGTACCGACTAGCTCAAAATCGATTGACAATTCAGCTCGAAGTGACAACCTGGACAAGCATGTTGTATAGGTAGTGGACGAACTATCGATTAATCACCAGTGAATATCGATCGTGAGTTTAAATTGTGCTTGGTTGACTGTGGGACATTCGTTAGCTCGCTAACTTTGTAGTTCGTTAAATACACGAGTTCAGTTACCGTTGTGTTTTGTCGAACTCACGGCTGGGCCAGTAGTAGCAACCCACAGATATAACAACAGACATCAATTAGGATCAGTGTTGTGGTTGTTTGATTTGCTTATACAAGATAGGCGTGGTTTTTGTTATTGGTCGTGTTCGTAATAAAGGCGTTTGACCAATCGGCTTCTCTTGTGTTATGGGATCCGTTGGTGAACGCTATTAGCGTTGGACAGGTAGACCTCAGGGACGAATCGGGTGCAATGTTCAACGCGGGGGTATCGTGGTTATTGTGGACCCGATGACCCCAAAATGCGATAAGTGGCCAGCTGCGACTCGTTGACCTTAAATGACCTGACGCGATCATTTGAGGCTTCTCACCCGCTACGCTATGATAATGTATGGGAACGGCTGAATTCCACAGTAATATGGTGTGATATTTGTTATAGTATGATATTTGTTAAATATATTGCCACGTAAGCAGATGTACCAGCTGCATTATGCTATTTTACTATTTGAACTATTGTCCTAAAATATCTCCGCCGCTACTAGAACCTCTGGCAACAAAACGACGTGATAACAATCTCGTGAGAAACATAGCAACCTACCGATTTCACCCTTTTCTCCGGGTAAACCAGGCTGTCCATCATAGCACTTTCGTCCATCAAGTCCTGGCATTCCCGCTGGTCCTGGGTCTCCAACGAAGCCGGGTTCCCCGGTTCGTCCACGTAGGCCAGCGTCACCGGGGTAACCTTTGACCCCGGGGAATCCTCGATCACCAGGCCGACCCTTTGGGCCGGCACAAAGTATGTCACCCTGTAAGCGGAAGCGGGTGAGACGAGTTGGTTGTTCACGAGACGTTTAAAATTCAATAGTAAGGGTTTTCTTTCGGGGTTGTGACAAGAGCCAAATCTAAGACTAGGTCATGATGTTCAAGTCTTTGCAACCAATCCTTATTTTCGGACTGCAACTAGCATCGAATTGCTAATCTTGCATGCTTGGTAGACAATTGCTGTATCACTTGGTTGAGGTGGATCATTGTCTACTGGTTGAATAATATTTTGTTTGAGTTTATCAGGAAAGCTTTTGGCTAAATGTTCAACGTCATGCAAGATAATGTCAACTATATTCGAGGGAGCTACATCCTCTCTAGACATGCAGTAGACTGTTGGCTACCGACCGTTCGTGCACCACCCCCCTCCCTCGAATGCACTCAAATGTGGACTTTTAGTTCAAGCACGAAAGTTTAACCCGTCTGCGTGGGTGGTTACGTGTAAGCCTCATCCAACAATGCATTACAAGTTCATACTTATGAGTTTTCTCGAAAATATCTAGTACACTTTATTAATATTTTTCAGTGACCCATTGAAATTGTGCTGTCAATCTAAAAAACATCGTAAAGTTTTCCGCGTTCTCCTTAACATCCATTTAACAATTGGCAGTTACAAGTAGCAAATACGTTAACAGAGAGAAGAGTATCATTTACAATAAAATAAAGTATTAATTGTATACCACTACTTACCCCGGGTTTTCCTTTTCGCCCAACGAAGCCTCGTGCCCCATCCACCCCCGGGGGACCTATTTCACCCTTCGGGCCCATCTCCCCCATGCGGCCTGGTTCACCGTCCATTCCACGTGACCCCTTGAAGGTCACACAAGGTTAAACAGTGAAACACAGGTGAGTGTGAGGAGAATTATACATTAATCGATTACGGTGGGGAAAAATGTACACGTGCTTGGGCATTCTAATATGTTTAGATCAAGTCCGATACGTTATCCACACAGTGAACAAGAGGACTAGTGTTTTATTGCTTCATCATAAGGGATATTGTAACTTTGTGTTGTTGCCTGAACCTTCGAACAGCCCTGTGTTTTTGGTGAAATATTGATCGGTTCTGCTGAACTGCGCTTATTCATAGATTTATTCATAGATTATATGCAGGTAAAAAGCTATGCTTTACAAGACCCACAAAAATGTACATCGGGTCGGATGGTAAAAATATCAAAATATTGTTAGATTATTGTCAAACACAAAAAACATACTTTTCCATGTGGATATCTAGTGATTTTTTGAAAACTTCAACAGTTCCAGATTGTACCACATGGTTCATCCCACAGCGCCAGTTCTGCTTACCAAAAATGGCCCACTTGGCACTCACATTCAACGCCCAACTCCGTTTAGGAGATCAAGGCTTCTCACCCATTTAAAGTTTGAGAATAGGTTGAGGGCGTTTAGCTCCCAAGGCCTTTAGTCATTCGGATTACCGGAAGAAACTGTTTATTACTCAGAACACCGGCTATCTTGAGTGAAACTTCGGAGGGAACCAGCTACTAGATGGTTCGATTAGTCTTTCGCCCCTATACTCACATCTGGCGATTTATTTGCACATTAGAACCGCTACGGTCTTCGACCAGAATTTCCTTTGACTTCAACCTGCGCAAGCATAGTTCACCAACTTTCGGGTCTTTCCGTGTTAATCATTAACGGAGAGAAACCATGTCGTGACTGAATATCCGAATTTAAATGCTTCGCGATTCGACTTCTAGCTGCTTTTGTTTACTACGCAAGGTCAGACCATTTAACCTCCGAATGGCTTAACATAGTGGAGGAGCCACTGTGCATATGGTATAGTATACTAGCGTCAACGTAAACTCCTTTGTCAGAATCTACACAACGGGCGACTCTCTGTCGTGATTAATCAATATTAGCATCCGTCGCTTTAATTGCCAAGCACACCTCTTACTTCATTGGTGGATGTCGACCACGTGCATGATTATCTAATGCTCATTTAACTAAACAGTCTAATTCGGGCGTCAAATTCTCCCCCACAGTTTTCAGCTCGATATGCAGTACTCGGTTGATCAGCTATTATGCGCACGCTCAGAGGCTGAGAACGGTGTCCACTCTTGTCAAGCTTCAGTCTGACAATTCACACTGTCGCTCCAACGAGAGTTGTCAAGCTTTCATATCTCTTCTGCACATGTGTGGCCTTCAAAAAGGCTGGCATCCTGATTTCAACTCTCCATAGAATCAACCGTTTGGGACACGACCGTTTTTTGTTCTATGAACGCGACCTAGCCCGTATATGGCATGCTTTGTAATATTGTAATAACTTCGAATTGCAATCGTCTAACCATTCAGATAGATAATAAACAAATAGAAACCACCTGCTTCGGGGATCCAGCCCTCATCAATAAAGACAACAATAAAAGCTCGTGTGAGGTTAGAAGCAAAATTATTCTGGCAAATTAATTTACTTTTACTCACACATCCTGGTGTAAGCCCGGCTAATAGGCCATCAGCTGATGCCGAGCCTAAAACTTCACACCAGTACTATTTAAATTTGATTGGCCTAGCACGGATATGCCCCCCGTGATATGTTTAACTCCTATTGGTTGGATGTTTGACGGCTTGCGCCATTTAGCCATAAATCAGTCGGGGGGAGGAAACGACATTTCGGCTAGCATAGACTCAAAATCAATGTAGCTGCCATTGAAAAAATGTCTATTCTTTTGACAATGGATATTAAGCTGTCAACACTCCAATCGTTCACGAAACTGTTAATCTAACGGTAATCTGATTATGTACGTTCCCAAAATTTAGATATTTATTTATATACAGTTTAGTCCTACTTGTTCAGTAATTCAGCGTGCCAGGTAATCGTGCGTAACCAGTATATCATGTACGGGATACGTGTTGGACGCACAAATTTGCGCTCGCAAACCTCGCGCTCTTATCGAATCCAGATTGTTCATGCATCATTGAACTTGTCTCAACTCCCTTATTTGGAATAGACCAATTACAAATTCGAGAATCATGAATCCTCGCAACGCAAAAATGTCCCCCTTTCAACTCAGTGCTACCTACGCGCACAACATCACTTCAAATCCATAAAAAAGCGACTACTCAAATACTGTCAGAAAGCTCCCGTAATCTGAAATCTACAGACAGTTGTTTCAACTAAGTCCCATCAAATCTCGCGAAGCAGTACCACTTATAAGTGTACGCTTTTGTTGTCCTTTTGGATCACATTGAATCGCATCCACTCGTTTTTCACCCGACCGACTGCCACCGATCGATAAACGACCGCCTTGCCTTCGCAAACGTGTAACGATGGCCAACAACGTGACCCGTATGGCATCAGTCGATGAGGCTTGTAAAAAGCGCAAACTTTGACAAAAGCTGGTAAGTCCCAGGTCACTTCTGGTGAAATGTTACGTGTATTCGATGAGTGTACACGCGAATTGTGACAAATCTTTTCATCGAAATCACTGATTTTAATTAACAATGACAAATTGCCAGGTATTTGTTTTATACGTAATCCTTGCAGGGTAAAAGTATCAAGTGATTTATCACGAGTTGAAAACTCCTGATTCGATTACGGAAAGATGCATGTTCGCTGTCGAAGCTGGAAAATAGGTTAGTATCTTTAAAATCATTTACGTGTCAGGAAGTACAGAAACCAGCTCAAAACACAGTCCTTAACCGTATGTCTTACAGGGTAGCCGTAACTACCGCGGAAACACTGCTTGCTCCAGAAATCAATCAAATACACTTTTTCACCAGCCGAACCGATGTGCATTTTGTGCGTCTTGTAAGTTATAGCTTTTTAAAACGCACATCACCTAAGAAAAAACCTATGAACTGGATTTCACTCAATATGTCCTAATATCGATCACCTGAGGCTGAACATTTCGAATGATTGGGCACGGATTAGTGACTAGAATCCGCAAGACGTTTTAAACCAATCGAATCGCATAGTTTAAAAAATGCAGTCACGTGAACTCACCGGTTCGCCTGGTAAGCCGTGTTGACCAGCATCACCTGGTCGACCCTGAAAGAAAGAAAAATCACGTGAGATATCGGAGGGCCAACGTTTGAATTTCGCAGTGGCGACAGTCTGGCTGGTCGTTTAATTACTAATTCAAGGGGGATCAAGCTCAAATGTCTCGTCAGCGCTGGGAAACGAAGCAACAGCATCCAGAAAAGTAGCTCGGTAACGAAGACAGGACTGCGAGTCGTATCGACAGATAAATTGGGTAATCGGTTCGGCCACACAGGTGACTTCACCCACGGTCACATGACCCAACTCGTTGAACAGACAGTGACCTTGCATCACGTGATTAATTCTTATTGGCTGATGATGGCTTAGGTGATGGTTCGTTTTAACAGAAGCGACCGGGATGGTGTTCAACTTGTGTTCGCCGAGCTTGCGTAGTTGTTCTTGAACGGGATGGTCTAATGGCGGAACTATTGCATTTTAAAAACACATAAAGAAAACATACAATTAAATTAAAAATCGATAAGCGAATACATTGATTCAGTGGAATTAAAATTGGTTTGTCATTATCGAAGATTCAGCAAAGCTACACAGAACTCAAAACCAACTATTATGGTGCTAAGATTATCCACACTTACACTCCACAACCGGTTTTTGGCTATTTGTCGTCATCAGGTGGAGACAGTAAATATTAGATCGCTTGGAAACAATAGAAAAGTAGTAACCAATGTTATACTTAGAAGCCAATGTAAAAAGGGTTCGTAAAACGAGCCAAATCAAATGGTGAATCCTGGTCAAGCGCTCAAGTCAAATCTAAATTTAAAATTGTTTACCACTTCTCCGCTGCTTCAAGGCTTACTGAACTTAATCTTTACGACAAACTCTCAGGAACTGTGCACCATAATATTTTGGTCATTTTAAGCATCTTGACCAGGAATCACGGTGATTCTGTATTTGAAAATTGTGATTCGTTGAAGAACCCTATTTAAAAGTGGCTTTTAAGCAGAAACCCCGTCCAACCACAAGTGATTGTCAGAACAGGGGGAACCTGACAATGTAGCACTATACCCAACAACTGTACCCGACCCTACCGCTATGCTACCCACAATAAGCGTTGTAGGCAAGGTCAGGATCAGTTGTCCGGCTTGTCTGAGTGTAGTCACAGTAGTCTGATTCAAGTACAAATGACACTATGACTAATGCGTATTAAGTGTATTTTTTAAAATAAAAAACAACAACTAAATATTGAGTATAAGGTGAATCCTTACTACTTTGGCATTCGGAATTTTTCTCTCTGCTGAATCTACTTTAATGACCACAAGGTTACCTGCCTAAGACATTTCGAGTAACTTGGTAAGTATCTGTACACTTGATTAGTGCATCGAAAAAATTTACCGTGTTTAGATGGTGTACGCATCGTCTCACGAAGCTTTAGTCTTAAAAGTGAACTCAAATGCTCTAATTGATTACTTATCACTTTAAGTCTGTTACAAAACATTCCATACCCCGAACCATCCCTTACAGGATTTATTCACGCGAAGGGATACGAGGAATTATCGGACCCATGAATATGTGCTGGTCGTACCCCATTCCCGTCTGAACTGTAGAAGGTATTTTTACTCTGTCCGTGTCTGTTTTACTTGGAACAGTTTACCTTCAACCGTTGCTCACTCCACTAGCTTGCATGAATTTAAAACAAAATAACACGAATTTTTATTGCATTATTCATTTCCAGAACACTTATATGCTGTTTAATCTATGTTCTTATATTGTTTATACAATTAAATTTCAATTTTTACCATCCTATGGTTGTTGTTAAGCTTGTTGCTTTTTAAACCATTAAAAACCTTGAATTACCTTGAATGACTAATGCACGATTAATCCCAAAACATGCTGTCATTTTTGCATTTAATAATGAGAAAACCATGTACACAATAACGCAATAGCATATCTTGTTCATTTGTAAAATTAAATATTTCGGTGACACAAATGATAACTCGGGCATACAAACAATGAATGCTACTCACTCTATCTCCATGTCGTCCAGGCAATCCTTTTTCACCGGGTAGCCCAGGTGGCCCATCGTAACCCTGCAAGGGAATCGATTAATGCGATGAGCCAAATCTATCTAGGACATACCGTTTCAGGGTGATAAAAGTGCTGCATGCATGACCCGGATAGACTACCAACGGGATATTCAAGTTTCGATGGATCGCTGGATCACTGATATTCAACTACGCCGGTAATGTCAATGTTCTTGGTGAAACTTCGGCGGCCGCTTTGAGACCTCGTTAGTAGATTCGTCACTATGGTCGTCCTCAATAAAAACGCAGCAAATATCAAGGCATTGTCGTCTAGTGTTGCATCAAGCATTCAGAATGGGGAATCGAAAGTCAGATGGTCTGGGATCAGTCTTACAATTCAAATACGTGTTTTTCACGCAGTTATCCGCTCAATGTGAGAGCTCCTCCTCTGAGATAACAGGATATAGATCTTTGAAAGTGTTCTAACATTAATGTCTTCGTAAAATCTTGGGTGTCCTTTATACTGGTCACGTATCTAACGCTGTTGTTCGAATAGGGAACTAGCGCAATACCCCCACTCATGATTTACATACAAGGGTGAAGATTGCAGGGGTTTCGCCACGTATTTTGAAATACAGATACAAAGTCATGGAACCAAGTATCTACTATGTACCCGGGCGACGGCGTAGATGCGCTCAAGGGAAGAACTGGCTGTAAAGGAATAGGCTGTGTACCATCTCGGACGTTCGTAAGCAGAAACGGCAACAATCTACTGCAATTACACATCCCGTCTACGCGTGTTAGATTGTATGAATCGAGTGATCAAGCATGCCGGCTAATCCACCGATGGAGCCAGTCACACAACAGTAAAGTTAGTATGGAATACTAGCGAATAATTACAAAATTAGTTTTGTGTAAAATAATGAAATTTCCTAATATACCTAAATGAAAACCGTCTGCTTACCGGAATACCGATTTCTCCAAAATCACCACGATCACCTTTTAAGCCTGCATAACCCTGGAATCGTAACGAGATTGCAAATGGATTTTTGAATCAATTTTTGGATTGTATAATTTACTGAAAACATTCTACTTACAATAATGAGTAGTTAAACAACGAAATACAAAGACACATTTCTATCGCTAAGAAATTGATTTTTAAGTTTGGATCGAAATGGTTTTAATGAAAGCAAGTCCCAATTTATTAATATATTTTTAAATGTTCAATATAGTGTTGGTTCGGAATAGTTATTGCTCCTTCATCCCATTGTTTCTCTGTTTCTACACATAAAAATAGTTCCATAATTCCATGCATAATCCAACAGCTGGGAACTTTGAGTGCTCATATCCCTTGGACTTTCATTCTACCACCTAATTCGAATCAGTAGTCCATATGCATCCGAAACCTCAAAATCACCGCCCGTACTTCACAGCATATTGTTAAAGCATTAACATACAATTCAAGCGGATATTGATCGTATTGATCTTACCGAAGCAGCGTAAACAGTACAATGTGTGTGATGGGAAAGCTTGAAAACGCGAAAATAAACGTTCGAGCCACGGCTAAACAAAACTGACGCATCCAACCATCGAATAAAAGATCTCGATTAATGGGGATCAAAAGCATTTTACTATCAGACGGCATTTTTCAACACTTGTACGCTGTTTCAAATCTTATTTACCCTATTCTGCAGTCGCCGACATTTGAGAATTAATGTAAGGATCCTAAATAAACCCTGCAAAATTGTATGAATCTATCATCCCATGTCTAATGGAACCATTCTTATATACCCATGTAACAAAATAGCCGCAAAGGCATCAGCATAATTTGTTATCATTTCTAAAAAATTACTGCCATCATCATCAATATTTTTCGGCAGCCAAGAGAATGGTATTATTACACTGACATTATATCAACTGACAACTCATTTCCCATTGCCTTTCATGATAGAAACTCTTTTGTGTTTATTGAACGATCAATCGTGGCTCGTAAACAACAGACCCACTCACAGGTGGCCCCGGCAACCCTTTCTGTTTTGAATGTGTATCAACTGTGCAAGGAACTCCATCCGGACCTCGGGGGCCAGGCGGTCCTCGTTCTCCCTTTTGTCCTTGGATTGTGATTGGATGAGCTGGTCGACCTTTAGGACCAATCGGCCCGTGCACACCTTTGAATCCCTGTAAATCAATAAAAGTGGAATATTTAAAATGACGTCTACTACTTGCGTTATTTCGCTGAAAATCTAACATGATCTGTGTGTCCATTGATTCCTCATGTCATAATTATTTTTTCCAAAGATATTTGGTTTACTTTTGTGCGGACTTCTATATCAAAACGCTAAATTTATTTGATTATCCACGTCGTCGTCTCCGAAGGGATTTGATTCTGGTTTACAATATTTTGAATACCGAAAATCACCATCTACAATGCTTATTGAATCTACGGAGCTCGCATAATACAAGAGCTCACACATTTATTCTAACTGTCCCTCACTCGAGACTCAAGTGCAGACGACATTTGCGATTTTGTTTTACTTGGAACAATCTGCCAGATAATATTATAAACTCACCAAATCAGCAAACTTTCAAGAGAAGCCTTGATGCCTTTTTGACCATAAACCCGTACATCGAAGCAAACTATACATATAAACTCCATGCACCTACATCTGTTATCACACCAATCGAAAATATTTTCTGCCCTTTGGATTTTTAATTGATTCTTGAACTGCTCAGTAATCAACATAATCTCATTTTTGATTGTTATATTATTCGTTGTTGCCATATTATTCAGGGTTTTTTGTAAAGCTATATGCTTTTTAGACCATTAAAATTGAATTGAATTGAATTGAATAAAAATGCTTCTATAGTTTTGCACTTTACACATTTTGAACGATAGTCGTATGCTATGTCAGTCGGAAAATATCCAAAATTGAACAATGGAGAAACATGAGCTGAAAAATAACGGGCAGGTAGAACTTTGCTCTATTCTCAAAACGCTAGAATTATTTCGTTGTCCCTGGAAGCTGTCCAGATTTGAAGATGAGTCTCACATAAGAACCTAACCTTTTTTATTTCGTTCGCGGAATATTTTCAACATATTTAAGCAGTTAACTTAGATTCATTTAAACAAATAAAGTTATTTTCTTCTTCTTCTTTTTTGTCCTTACATTCAGCCTTGGAAATTATTGATCGAAAATACTGAACCTTTTTAATGTTCCCGCCAAAATCCGCATGATCGAGCTGTCCACCTGTCTCACTTCACAACCACTCAGGAACCACATAAGTGCCAATGAGAAAATCGTAATGGCAATAAGACAATTTGTATGATGCCTTCTTCAACTCGCTTCGAGTATGCACTCTTGAAACAGACGATTTAATTCGAATCAAACTCATGCTTGTGTATAGGTAGTTGTTGTAGTTCATAGTTGTTCTCCGAGCTGGTATGGTTGATTGCGGACGTTTCGTCATCAAACTAGATGACATCATCAGCGAAAGTTCTTTCGAAACAACTGGGCGGTGGTCATCATTCGAATTTATTTGCTGCGTTTCGACCTCATCTACTGTGATTGGCTAGAATAATTGCATGTCCTCGTTGGCGTGTTCTCATTGGTCCGTAGATCCCATCCACTTGAATGTGTTCATTGATTGATTATGGTGTCTAATACCACGCTTCGAGGAACTCTCGAACGTGACGAGTTCTGCCTTTGACGATTATTTCTGTTCTTTCCCAATTGAATTCGTGACCTTCTCGATCCATGTGTGCCGATATTACTGATTTGTGGTCGTTTCGCCGTGTAGCTAGTTTGTGCTCATGTATCCTTGTTTCCAGCCTTCTTCCAGTATGTCCGATATACCATACCAGCTTGGAGAACAACTATAAACTACAATCAGGTAGTTGTTGTATATTGTAGAGGCGTAAATCGCGAATTTTGAACACCCGAATGATATTCAGAACAGCACCCTCCGACACGAGACAAGAACAGGAAACACCCAAAAGCCAGACAAGCGAAATAGGAAACTCACAAGAATTCGTTAATTTTGCCCTGTGGGATTCTGAATAGGTTGACACACATTTTTCGGTGTCGGAACCATTACACGATAAGCGGAAAACGGTGGATGGCCTGATTAACGTTGAATCAAGTGGCTTCGAGACGTGAATCGACAACTTGCTCGTCGATATGTTGAGTTGATCTCGAGTGATCTGATATAATTACACCCTTCCCACTACAAGTTGGTTGTGGCATTTCATTTACAAAAAGTGTAACAGAAAGTATGGCTTTACCGGGTAGAAGGCGTGCTTCCATTATGGACCGTTGTGATCAACTTTATGAATAGTTCGATGGGCTTGGCACGGATGAGTGGTCACAAATACAAACAACATATTCTCCAAAACCTCGTTTAAGCAATAATGCCCATCAGATCTAATCAGTATTAGCTTACACCGTATCTGATGGGAAGACCTGACACGGAGATCTGCTCGGTTGGACGACCACAATAGATTTTGCTGGCTCCTTCTGAACTGGTCGGGTAAACAAAGCTACTCAAATGTGCCAGTCTGGAGAACAGTTCATAAACGCTTTATTGAGATCCGTCAAACAGTGGACGGTAGCCCTGGTCGTTAAGGCGTGGGACTACAATGATAATGGTCGGGGGATCGAATCCCACCCCCGAACCGGAGGATATGCACTGCTGATGAGCTCAAATAAGAGCGAAACTCGAGTCCAGTGCTTCCATTATGGACTGTCGTCATCAACTTTGTGAATAGTTCGATGGGGTTGGCACGGATGAGTAGTCACAAATACCAAGGTTATATTTGGTGTACTCTCTGCATCCATTTCCAATCAAGGTATAATGAGATTTAAGGCTTATTGTCCCGATTTCGGGATTGTTTGAAATGCACACGAGTGCAAACTTTTCCGCCTGGGAGTTTGCTGATTTAGATAAACAAAAGTCGTTTGAATTATTTACAAAGTTTATCACAACGGTCCACATTGGAATCACTGGACTCGAATTTCGTTCTTATTTGATTTCATCAGCAGTGCATATCCTGTTTCGGGTCTGATTCGAGTTCAGGACCTTCACCATTTTAGTCTCACGCCTTACGGCCTGAGCTACCGTCCACTGGTTGACCGATCGCGATTAAGCCTTCATGAATGTTTCTCCAGACTGGCACATTTGAGTAGCGTCATATGTCCGACCAGTTCAGAAGGAGCCAGCAATATCTATTGTGGTCGTCCAACCGATCTGATCTCCTTGTCAGGTCTTCCCATCAAAACAAAAGTCGATCAATACGTTGGTAAATATTGTGACTGATCAGGGAACCATGTTCATGAAAAATAAAGTTTCTATGTTATACCAAGACTGCTCTCACGGATACCTTTACAACATTCCTTCTTTATGATGAGTCGATTGACTTTAAAATGAACTTCACTCACCTTGATTCCGGGTTGCCCTCGGTAACCGGGATCACCGATTGGACCGCGAGGACCTGGTTGACCCTGGAAACGGAAGAATGGTCAATAAGCGCCATTTCAAATGATTTTCAAATGGTACATGGCTTAACCAAAAACTTTTGTTTTCATTATTCCAGGATGTGGTTTAACTCGATACACTAGTATGATTGCCAGAACTCGAACATCGATTGAATTGTGAGATCCAATCGAATTTTTGAAATATCCTAAGAACTAGACACTTGAATGCTGTAAAGCCGACAAAGAACGTTTAATTCTGACGAGGTGAATTCTCTAAATGCTCTGATACACCAACTTCATTGTAAAAGACGGTTATTACGTGTCCAGAGGTTGAAAAAATGACAAAATACAAGTAAAAGTATCCCGGCAGCTTTGACAAAGGGGTCATTGATTACTCAATGAGCTGTGTTGAAAAGGAAAATAAATATCCACAGTATTCGTTTAGACGGAATAAGTATACTAAGAAAAACTGCCACTATCTTGTGAACAATCCGAAAATGGCAACATTAATTGATTCGAGCGAGTGAATATGGAGATTTGTTGTCAAAACACGGAAAACAAAATTATTACAGCGAGCATCCTGGCAAACAGGATATCAATAACAATATAAGAATGTAGAAAATTCGTCTAGTGACGCATTGAAGATTTAAGAAACGATGGAAAGTTATATATCAAAATGCAAGTTGAGTATTTAATTTGAACCTGCTTTGAAGGAATTAATAGAATCTGTTTCGTTGCATTATAAATCAAGAAATCACACGATCAGAATCTGTTGAGGTTTTCGCTTCCAAACTCAATGAGTTTATGACGAACCATGCGGTATGCGAGTGCCCCTATTGATTTTTGAAATATTTTTTATATTTTTTATATGTTCCATATACCTTGTCATTCTATGGTTATTGTTAAGCTTAATGCTTTTTCTACCATAAAATTTTCTGAGTTGTCAGTTCTGTGCGAAATGGAAGATTTTGAGAGATGGGGTTAGGCCATCTATAACCGCAGCGGTGGCGACCAAATTATGTTGTTCAAAGTCGCGACTGCTTGCTAGATGTTACAAAAGGAGACTTTATCAGCTGCGAAACAGTTGATGTTTGCGCAAGGCTAATGAATACAACGTTAAACTAAACAGGTCAACTTTATCTGGATTGATATAGAAAAACAACACTTGCAACTCAATACTATGAACTGGATTACATTGAGAAATCAGAGACAAAATGCATTTTGATATTCCGTCACACACAAACTACGACCGGTTATTTGTTTGCAAATATGGAAATATTGCTTGAAACCAAAATTCGTTAGCCTTTTTCAACACCAAAGATGCACTACCCAACTTCGTACTGTATTTGAACTTAGTTGAACTGTTTTATATATCCAGCTATAAAGACAGTGGGTACATAATATCTTTACCACTCTACAATGCTAACCAATGTTGTTGGCCTCCTTCGGTTGATGTCGACCATGGATATACATCACAATCGCATGAATTTCATGCTTTACAGCTTTTCGAATGACTAAACAGTCCGATTCGGGAGGAACAATCTCTTCCGCAGCGCTTGCAACGATAGGCAGAACTCTGTTGTAGGGCGTCAGTTACACGCCGGCGGCGTGATCTGCGTTCAGCAGCCAAGAGCTGTATCTGCTCCTCCCCAGCTTGCAGAAGACGCTTTACACAATGCCTCCAAAGTAAGCGGTCAAGAGCAAGTTCTTCCCAGATCGCGCGGTAAATGCCAAGAGCTTTCATATCTCGTTTGCGAATTTCTTCGTACCGCAAGTGCGGTCTGCTCAATCATCGACTTCCTAATAGCAACTCACCATAGAGTAGATCTTTCGGAATACGACCATTTTCCATTATGTATACATGACCAAGCTACCGTAGGCGGCGCTGTCGTAGTAGGATGAAAAAGCTTTGTAGACCAGCCTTAGAAAACAATTAGGCATTTTTAACTTTATCCGTTCAACATAGGTTCAAGATACGGCATATGCGTTTTAGATGGAAAGCATTATGCTTCCTTTCACGTATTGCAGGCTTCACGGCCGTAGATAAAGCATTTAGTACTCAAGCGCTGTACACTATCATCTTTGTCTTTGTTATTCACTTGCTTTTTGTCAGCATGTAAAAAACGTTGGCTCGACAATCAGCATGAGTGAGACCAAAGTCCTAGGCCAAGTGACTGTATCGCCTCCCATCGTCACCCTTCAAAACTTTCAGTTTGAAAGAATACATCATTTAACCATTGTCGTTTATCTATTGCGGTTAACCTCACGCTAGACACGGAAATTGATAAGGAAATTGGCAGACCAATTTCCGTCTTGTCCCGTTTGAAACAATAGATTAACATCTCATTTTCAGTAGGCACACAAGTAGCTCAGTTACAGAATAGCCGCTATATTTGATTGTGGTTTATTTGCCACATCCAAAGTTTACACTTTTTCAACGCCATTCGTTGAATCAGATTGCAATCAAAAGCAATGACAATGACAAAAACTACTGGAATTTTTAGCAAAAACACAAGTTAACAACTTGGATTGAACAAGCTACTTGGATAAAAAATCTCCAAATTCGCAGGCACCGTTGGATATGATTGTTACAACCAACCTATTCTATCACACAAACATTCGGTATTTTACCTGGAACTCCCTACTCCGTAACGTTGCACATTCACCCAACTTGGATATATTCAAATCGAACTTGGACAACTTCATGTCGACCAATCCAAACATTCTGCACCATAAAAGCTTTGAACCCATGGCATCGAAGTAACTTAATCTTACCCCCATCACCGGTGAAAACAATTTCGCCCTCTGGATTTTTTACCTGATCCTGAAATGACAGATAAGCAAACAAAGGCCGTTTTTTACTATATTTTTATTCGCCAATCTCCATAGGCATCCTGTGGTTTTTGTAAAGCTATGTGTTTTTAGCCATTAAATTGAATTGATAGACGAAATTAACACATGGGTTTTGAACAAAAAGCCATTTTCGCATGCATGGTTGAGCGCGGAGGAATTTAACTTTGAAATATTTTTCCACCATATTATCTTTCTCAGCAATCTTTCATGTTTATTTGAACGTGTTTCCATGGAGCGGCGCGATATGTGGTAGCCCCACACCGTTTTAAAGGCTATGCACGATATATTTTGAACTATGGGATTTTGTTCACCGGGCTCGGAGTGATTCAAGGAATAATGAAACAGCACGAGGTGAAAAATTCTTACGAACTTACAGTCAGAATTTACTACGCTGGATGTGGATAGTGAGACGAAACCTGAGCGTCATTTAAACGTGAATATGTGAATGCCAATTTCTTTTCAATTAAAAATCACCAGGACTACACTATCGAGATTGGTTCACGTTAATAGCTCATAATCCGTATAATAATGCCAACAGGTCTTCGTAAAGTGATTTGTGAGAAAAACTCAATTCTTACATGTTCTCCAACGCTTCCGGGTAATCCTCGTTCACCCTGCGAAAATGCATAAAATTTTAATTGAACTTTTAGTAATCAATACGCGAAAATATCACGTAAGCTCGGATGCTCATCCGATTTAGCTGTTCTAGCTTCACCGACTCAACATCGTTTGGTAGCCAGTTACACAAATGCATGTATCTAATCCAGGTTCATACAGTTTCATTCTAATTGTGCCTGTCCTTTTCGCAAGATTAACTCGTAATAATATGACAATATATGTGTTCAACGTATCTGATCAAATTCATCCCGGGTCCTTCGGCTACTTGGAATCTATCTCGCTCATATAAACAGGTTAGCATTACGCGCAAGCAATTCAACAATACGGAAGACAAATATATTGTGGTGCTCACATCCCCTTCCCCTAAACATCACAACTGGTTTCTGGATGTTTGCCGTCATCAAGTGGAGACAGTAAGATCAGGTGTAGTTAGCCTTGAAACATAGGTACAGTGGTAAACAAAAGTATACTTGTATGCCACAGTTCAATAGGGTTATTACAAACAACCACGATGTTCAAATAACGAATAACGAAGTAATTCCTGGTCACGCGCTCGATGTGTGTTTAAATGATTAATATTTGTGGTACTCACATCCTTATCCCTTACACACAACAACCAGTTTGTCATAATCGTGTAGAGACAGAAAGGCCAGGTTCAGTGAGCATTGAAAGACAAAGTTTCGTAAGAATAACTTTCGGCTGTTGCCTGAAATATCTCGAAAAGTATTGGATCAGACAAACCAGTCGCGACCTGAGCACAAAACTGCATGAACACCAATTAGTGGTATGCAGACATGATTGGAACTCACTAATTTCGAATAAATATCGATCAATTCTAGCACTAGTTCGATCGAGACCTTATAAAGATAGTATATAAGAGAAACAATTGACAAGTGAGACAGTTTCTTGAAGCATATTACTCAACAACGACCTCAATTAACCAGCACCCTCACACGACCATGACATATGGACCAGTGCGAAACTTCTCACTCATATGCCAGAACGGCTATTCCATTGGAGTGATGGTGAGCCGACAGAGAATTCTTATTAAACTTAAAATTTCCTATTACGAGTTAGTCCGAACCAAGTTTTGCTGATGATGTAATCTGGACAAATGACCAACAACAATGAAGCCACCACGGAAAACACTAATTAGACACCATCCACACCCCACTTCTCTATTGTTTCATGCATGGACCTAGGTCTGTGTGCATACAGAGCGAACACGACCAATTTAGGAGACAAGAACACTTTTTGGATAAAACGAATCAAAACGAGGTTAATGTAATCGAAAATTATAGTCAGCTATTACCAGCTGACTTAATCTATTCCAGTTTTAGAAAATACAAATGACGAGATAACTAAATGTTTAGAAATTCATTTACCATCATTTCCTGGTTTCAATGCATACAGTCCCTAAACGCACTGGGCATAGATGAGAAGCGCAAGCCAAGCAAAACTTTTCTTGGTTTATGTGTTCAATGGGAAAGCGTGCGACCTACACCAAATCGTTGCACTCATAACCACAACGCTATTTTTGTACATTTTCGAACAATTTAATGGCAATTTATATCAAGTACAAATTTCAGAATGAAAAATTTAACCCCATTGAAATACTTCATACTTCAACTTACCGGCCAACCTGGAATTCCCGATTCCTTCCAACCGGAGGGTCCTTTTGGTCCAGGCCGTCCTGGAAATCCAGGCAAGCCTTTGATACCAGGAACTCCAGGCAACCCAGGTATACCGTTTTCTCCCTAGTCAATTAAAATCCATGATATAATGCATTGCTCGAGGTGATGACATTCGTAGCGAAATCACACATAAACAAATTAGTGTGGGTTTAAAAGGATATACTTGAATGACACTGTTGCATAGGGTTCGTACAACGAACCACAATGTTCAAACACAAAATCACATAGAGATTCGTGGTCAAGCACTCAATGCGCTTATGGATGATCAAAGTGATGTGTTGCTCACTTTAGTGTGGGTTTACTTTTCTTTTCTCCAAGCCAGTTAGGTGAAATCTTGTGATTCAACATTATCGATTTCAGAGCTAAACCATATCATAAAAAGGACGTTACTACAAAATTTGCTTCTATTATTCCTCATCTCCTACTCACATTTTGTGATTACATTGATATCTAACAGTAAATATACAGCTTTTAATTCTAACAAACAAAATGTTTACTTTGATGGGATAGTATGAAGCACCATACTAGTTGCTGATTACGTATACCAAATCAAATAGACAAATTCCTCACGCTGAATTGTTTATTTCAGCCGTTTCATACGTATGCAGAAAACATAGGACCGACCACCCAACCAGCAAATGATCAATGACACCCATTTTTGTACATAACATTGCAATTCATAAATGGCAACTGGCGTTTTGACCAACTTGTTCGTAGCAAATATACCACAACTTAATTTATGATCATCCCGTCGAAATTCATTCAATCAGAGTGCATGATTCTGTCTTTGTTTCGACCTAACATACAACCCAATAACCGGAAATATTCAAAAATTCAAATTTTGAACGGTTCATTCCGTTGGGGAATATATTGATTCTGTAGGTGTTTATAAGTTACGACACACGAAACCAGTTTCAGGAACTATTTGGCATTGTGTATAGCCTTGTATTGATTCTTATCAGTAAGGGATGCAATTATGACTAAGATCGTCTCTCAAGTGAATGCACAAAATTACGTTGAAACGATTTTTGTGCACCGATTTATCTTCAGAAATTTTTATAACCTAGTGACGTTAATGCTTGACAAAAGGCGGATAATTGTTTCATGAGCAACCTGAGATTTAAAGCGGTTCATCGATGATCTTCTGAGATAACACCAAAGGAAAGTTGGTTGAATGATGTTTACACTCTTGCTGATGCTCTCGGTGTCTTGCTTACGAAAAACAGAAGCGAATGTGTATTGGAAATCATCTATCGTGTGTAAACTGTACTGTAGGCATAAGTGCTTTCTAAAGCCTGTCCGCAGATCCTGTGGACGTTACTTCGTAATATTCGCCTACGCTGAAGGACTGATTCCTACCGATAGAACAAGGCTTATTTACAAGCTCAAACCACAAACGGTGCTCATATTCCAAACAGCTCTCAAATGCAACTGACGGTTTCATGTTGTTGAATCTCATCAGTTGCAGAGAGAACAACTTTAGGTGGACTGTACCTTGAAACAGCCAGAAAGTGGTTTTAAAACAGTGACCTTTGAAACTACGTAAGAATAGGTGTCGTACGTTGATGCTTGGTTTAGAAATACAAAGAAATTCCTGGTCCAGCACTCAAGACGATTATAAACGAACAATTGTTTGTGTTGCTCACAACTCCTGGTATTGCATTTTGACAGTTTGCCGTCATCGAGTAGAGGCAGTAAGCTTAAGTTAAACGAGCTGAAAACAGGTGTTAAGCTGATGTTCGAACCATTGTTTAACAGGGTTCATGTAATAAGACACGGAGTTCAAATTCAGAATTTTTTTCACTCTTTAGCTTATAAATGAATGAATTATTGTGCTGTTTACTTCTCCCGCACGTATACGCCACAACCGGTTTCGGGCTGTATGCCATCGCAATACAAAAGCAGTTTCTTTGAGTCATAAAACAGTTATAAGGTGGTAAAGAAAATTATTTTTTAATTCAGTGTATATTTATTTTATTTATCTTTTATTTATTTAGTTTAGCTTTTTTAATCGCAGCATGAAATGGAAAGTGTTGGGACGAGATTGGGACGAAGTTTTCGATTGGGCAGCTGAAAAGTTTATCAAATTGCTATTGCTATTGCTTTTTGAACTTGTGTACTGTGATAAGCAAAGTACATTATATTGCGTTGAGTTTAGCTGCATGACTGTCCTACAGAGTCAGAATATATTTGCGTGGAGGTAAAATTTTAGGTTACATTGGCACAATATTTTCGTTTAATTTTATTTAAATAAATTATTGCTTATATGAAACTAACGTGCCACGAATTCTAGCCAATTCAACCATCACAGGTACATAATTATCGTATTAAATAAGAAGAAAAACGATCGAACTTTGTAAAAACCTACCGGGTCACCATAACAACCTGGTTCTCCTTTCTCGCCTTTCTCCCCCATGAAGCCAGGATATCCCTGAGAGAACGAATTATGAGGTCAGCAAAAGTGAGATTGTGGGGTATTGGAAATCTTCAAAAAACATTAGATTTTATGGATTACGCGGCGTTAAATGTAGACGAGTTGAAGGAACAAGTACTATATCCGGACTCAGTGGAAAAATCCATTTTCAAGATCGAATCCATCATTTGAATCACAGTCCACTTACATTTCACGATTGAAATTGCTGATGTCAATATCATCTGCATCAGTGTAGTCTACATTATAATGAAATCCAGCAGCATCATCCGCAATCCTCTCCGTTAATATCATGATCATGATCATGATCATCATGGTCATCATCATCATCATCATCATCATCATCATCATCATCATCATCATCATCATCATCATCATCATCATCATCATCATCATCATCATCATCATCATCATCATCATCATCATCATCATCATCATCATCATCATCATCATCATCATCATCATCATCATCATCATCATCATCATCATCATCAATCATCATCATCATCATCATCATCATCATCATCATCATCATCATCATCATCATCATCATCATCATCATCATCATCATCATCATCATCATCATCATCATCATATCATCATCATCATCATCATCATCATCATCATCATCATCATCATCATCATCATCATAATCATCGTCATCATCATCGTCATCATTATAATTTTCATAATCATTATCGTTATCACCATCATAACCATCACCATCTTTAACAGCATAAGCAACCTCCTAACCATTAAAAACATGCTTACTTGGACCACAACTTCATTATTTCAATCTACCAGGATAGCCTATATTGTATACCTGTCATTATCGTATTTAATATTATCAAATCACCTACCCAAAATTATATTCTCACTGTATTATTTTGAATTGAAATTACATGCATAAAGTATTCTAGATTACAATCGATAAAACTCAGACTATGCTTTTCATTCAGACCACTTAGGCCCACTTGCCCGATACATATCCTTGGCTTCTTGAGAATGACTCTGTACAATTGATACGAACTCACACACAATTGCCACGGTGCTATGGTTTGAGAGTTATTTCTCCTGACCGACCAGTGCGAAAATTTCTTGATGCATATCACTCAACAACTAATACAATTAACCAGCACCCCCCTTCACTTGACTGTGACATATGGACCATGTTGCATGTTGCACTTAGTTGTGGTGGGACTGCGGTTCGAGCATGTTTTCTGAAACGAGCATTTTCGGCTAGTTTAAAACTCGGTCCATTAGATTGAAGGTCAAACGAGCTCTTTCATTGTAAGCAAACGACAAATATATTAAATTGGTACACTTTGTTCAAACAGCTAAAACGTTCTCACCGATAAGCCACTCTGTCCATCGTGACCCGGCTTTCCAGCCATACCCTATAATACGAGAAACAAATTAGCATCGTGAATACAAATGCTGAAGATTTCAAAATGACCGCGAGCAATGACTTCACCTGTTCTCCTTTTGGACCTCGAGGGCCGAGTCTCCCGGAATCACCTTTTTCTCCCTTCGTTCCCGGAGTTCCTGGAACACCAGGCGCGCCTATCAACCCTCGTTCACCAGGTGGACCGACTGGCCCTTGTTGACCCTGAATTCAATTAGGAAACGGGTAAATCGATAACACATATATTGATCTGTTTTGGAGAATTAAACGGAAAATAGTAGAGGTTTAGCGAAACGCTGATGAATATATTTCCACATGTGACGCGATTTG